>OVBL01000738.1:0-271185 GCA_900406555.1 Pseudoturritis turrita
CTTCTAGTGCTACACCTTCTGCTGTAGAAGACGAGCCGATTGATTACCTTGCTGGAGGTACACTTCCCGACTTGACCTTTCCTGAGCCGCCTGCAGGTTATGCTGATGATGGTCCTGCTATCCGGAGATACATGGTTGGCACTATGCGACAGATGTGGAAGCTCTTAGCAGCCAGTGTCACTTGTACACGTCTCACTTTCGAGACTCGCCGGCGTCGTCGCTCACCCACTCCGGACCCCCGCACTCCTCCTTCTCACAATGCTCATGCCGATTCTGATCAGACGACTAGCATGGACGATGCACTCGAGGAGGACTAGTTATCCCGCCTCAAATTTCCTGGGTTTTTCTTCTCTTTCGTTTTCTTTTCTCCCTTTCGTTTGTCGTTTTAACTTGAGTCAATTGTCAGTCTTTGTTTCTGAAACTTGAGGACTTGAAACTTTGCTAGATTGTTGTTCTAAATTTGTGCTTGAGTGTTCTTACCAGGTTGAGATTTGTGCCATACACGAAAACCAGCCTCATCTAGGAAACGTTGTGCTAAAACCCTTTGTGTCGACCAACACACTTGACTGTGTCGGTCGACACAACCACTTATTCAGAACAACAGCCTCTGTGTCGACCAACACACTTACCTGTGTCGGTCGACACAGGTACTAATTCCTGCTTCTTTCTATTTCCTTAAATTTTTATCATTTTTAACCGAGCCTATACTTCAATAACACTGGGGATAGTGTTTTTCAAGTCTGGGGGAGGTGGTTACTGACAACATCTTTTATTTTCTTAGAGTCGGTTTGTCGTTTTATTGAGTTAAAAATTTGTTGGAAACTACGATCTTTCTTTTAGTTCGTTGTGTTGATTATTTCATCTTAGTGACCATTGTTGCAGAATCATTTCCGATCCGACTAATGAAAAACAAAGGCTGACCAGTTGACTTGAGACTCCCATATTTCCATCAGAAATCCACCAAAGCCTGAGCTAATTTCTGATTGTTCCTTTTACCTCATCGATGCGATTAATGTTCCTAGAGCTTGACTCCTCGTTCATACTTGACAAAAGACAACCTGTGTAAAAGTAAATGGTACTCCTCTCCCTTGTTCTAAGTAATAAATCTATATAGATGAGAGGATTTTCTTCTGAGTAAAGGGGTAGGAAAATTTTCCATGACCCCATTATTTTACTCTGAAAGAAATGATCACGCAAAGGTTGGAAGCGAGGTTAGGAAAATTTCCCGTGATGCCATTATTCGCCTACACCTTTGAATTTACTTCATTCAAAAAAAAAAAAAAACAAAAAAAAAGAAAGAAAATGAGAAAATAATAAGTCTGGGGGAGAGAAAGAGTACCAAGTGTTTTAATGGTTGCTTTGTCATAGTATTGTACGGGAATGAGTCTAGAAAGTTCTTGGCATTGAAATCAGAGATGAGACCCAGCGATGAAGGGCTTATGGACTATGTTGCGAAATTGTGGGTTGAATCGAGAAAGCTGCGAACGTCTACGGTGAAGTACATGGTGGTTCGATCTGGATTGGTTTTTGTTGCATGTTGATTACATGGTGATTGGTCAATATGATGCTCTGAAAGAAGGTGAGTTTCCGTGTTTTCAAACTTCTTCCTTTTAACTCAGTTCTTTGTTTGCTTGAGGACAAGCAAAAGCTAAGTCTGGGGGAGTTGATATATCATGGTTTTTATGAGTTTTAAAGACATGGTATATGTATATAATCAAGTCTTTCATGTGTCTTTCAAGTCCTTTTCGAGTCTTTTACAGGTCTACACACAATTTGGGATCATTCGGACATTATGGAGCAATTATGGAGCATTGTAGCTGAAAAGTCGAAGTTGGTGTTTTTCAAGTTCAGCTGTGTCGACCAACACAGCCATGTGCATCGGTCGACACAGCCCGATTTCTGCACCATCACGTGAAAACCAAACTTTTTGGAGATTTTGCAACTTTGCCCAGAAGTTTCATGTATTTACAGAAGGACCCAATTCGTGTTTTAGGATATATTTTAGGGTTTTTAAGTTAGAGAGAGACATCTTTTCATTTTACACTTTTGCTTGATTTTACTCTGGGTTTTTAGAGAAGAACTTGGAGATTTTGAGAGCTTGGGAGTTGATCTGATACTTGTATTACTTTGAGAGAAGATTTCGAACCCCTGTTTCTATATCTCTTTTCTGATTTCTATGATATTTACTTCATTCATGTCTTTGATTTCAATTGATATGTGTGAGTAGATCTCTTGTTAGGTTTAGGGATTCTCACTAGGGATTTCATGGAATGATGTATTGATTTATTGGTTAGGATTCAAACTTGATAGTTCTTCACCTAGGGTGCACTTAAAGCTAGTTCTAGATTGATCACCTAGTATCTCGATCTTAGGTTGTTAAATTGGCACGAAAGTGTGATTTATAATCTAACCAAACCTAGAGTGAGCAAATTAGACAATTGCAAAGAAATTTGGATTAGATAATTTGCGAACAAATCAAACCTGTGTTTAATGCTTGTTTAGGATTTAGGATTCGCAAAAAAATTTGGTTTCTTAAGTTTTAAACATAGTTAATTCTCGCAACGAAAGTTGGTTTATTTTACATTAGTGATTTGAGTTCTGGAACTTGTTCGTAATTCGATCTTAACCAGTAAATTGATCTTCATTACTTGATTTCCTGAGAAATTCCCTGGACCTGACGTTTTCCCATCTGATAAACAACCATTTTATTTGCATTGTTATTTAATTTATTTCATACTCGCTTAGCTGAATTCGAAATGAAAAAGTCTATCGTGAGATTCTTGAGTCCTTGTGGATTCGACCCCTAAGTACTGCATCGATCTCTTAATTTGAGAGAGTAGCTCTAGGGATTTAATTTGAGCATATCAGCTATACTAACTTTTATGGTATCCTAAAAGAAATCGTAGAAATCGAGTATGCTGGTATGATGAATCTTAAATGCATCCTATTTTGATGTGATTGGTTTGATAGAACTATTAGATTTGAGTAAGATCAAGCAAATTCGGAGTCGTGGATGTCCAGGGACACAGGAGTTACACTACCAAGTTTGAGCCGTTCATTTTAGCATCTCAGGCGGAGCAAGTAGCTTTCATTCCTTACCCTCGTACTCGGGTCTGACGTGATCAGAATTGGTTGACCGTTATTAAACTTAATCCTCGGGGTCGAATTGTCGGGGGGTTAGCTGATGCTGATGATGATCTACAGTCTGTTCAACCTGAAATAACAGAAGAAGTTTTCTTCCCCGTTGATTCAAGCAATGATATGACTATAACTGACCCGCTATATAGGGGACTTGAAGTCATATATGAGGAGTCTGATGGTCACGCGGAGTCCGGCGAGTTTGATGAAGGGGACGAAGTTGACGATGACGACGAAGATGAAAATGGACAAACTTATGTTTCCGATCATGATGATGATGAGTAGTTTTTAGTATCGTGTGTTTTACTAAGCTTTTTCAGGAATTATGTATCGTGTGTTTTTTTTTTAAATAAAAAAAGTCCAAGTTGCGACTAGTTTACGGCTTCAAATCGCAAACTAGTCGCAAACTCAGAAATTTACGAGGCGTTTGTGAGGAAAGGACGCAAAATAGTCGCAACATGTGAAGTTTTGCGAGGAGTTTGCGAGGAAACGACGCAAATTAGTCGCAAAAGCAGAAGATAAGTTATTCCCTAAACCCTAATTTTATCCTAAACCCTAACTACACCTTAAACACTAATTATACCCTAAACACTAAAGATATAAGTGTTCGTATATTGTTACGTATATGGATTTTTTTATTTCTCGGACAACATCTACATTTTGGTTAAACCTAAAGAGATTAAGTATGTAACTATATATGCTTCATGCATGATGAATCGATTACTTTACGACCGATTGTCGAATAAGTTATATAATTACTCGAAACCGTATACCAAAAACCCTAATGTATATTTATACCATGTTTATATGTATACCCAAAACCATAATGTATATTTATAGCATGTTAAATCCTAAACCCTAAACCCTATTTGTATGCTTTTGATTGTTTGAGCCGCAAATTCTTCGCAAATTTTGGCAAACTTTGCGAGGTATTTGCGACGCCACGTGGCAAAGGCCTCGCGAAACTTTGCGGGAATACAAATAATTAAGTTATTTTCTTTTACCGCGTGTTGAAAATTTGACATGTTTTGCGAGGCATTTGCCATGTGGCGTCACAAATGCCTCGCAAATCTTGGCGGTAGAACAAAAAATTAACTTTGCATGTTTGCCGCGTGGTAAAATTTTGACCAGATTTGCGAGGCATTTGCCACGTGGCGTCGCAAATGCCTCGCAAATCTGGTCAAAAATTACTATTGCGTGAAAAATCGGTGGACTTTTGCAATGGATTTGCGACTAAAATGCGACTCGGTAAAATTCTATATAACCATCGAAATTCGTTGCTTTCTCCTCACAACCATCCTCTCCACCTTCACTCTACACCTTTCTCTCTCTCTACAAAACAAGGTATTTTTAATTTAAATTTTTAATATTTTATATATTTTTTTAGAATGGTTAGGATAGAAATAGGTATGAAATAAATTTGTGTACATTTTATATATTTAGGTGGATAGTATTAGTTTACGTATGAAATTTTAGATTTAAGTTAAACATATTAGTTTTTACATTTAAATGTATTATTAATCATTTTTATTGTCTATAGAATATAATTTTTTTTAAAAATTATATTGCAGATGAGTGATAATGAGTATACTAATTTTCTATCCGCCTACGGTACACCTATACCGCGAAGTGGTGGATTTCACTCACGACACGGAGGTCGTCCTAGTACATCCACTTCTCATATACCAGAATTTATTCCGAAGACGCAGCCGTTTCAGCATGCTCCACCACCAAATGAGCCGTCTGGGGCTCCAGACTTCCAACATATGACGCTAGAACAGTTTTTCGTTAGTCCTGCACGATGTGTGCTACCGGGATTGGATCCATATCTTTCGCCTAACAACATGGAAAATATTTTTTTTTCAATTAATTAATTAATAAACAATTAATTTTTTTTAATATTGTTTATAAACTAATTGTTGTTTTTCAGGTTCTCGAAAAATGAAGTTGGGAAGGCTGTTAGGAAGTTGATCGAGAGGGATTTCAAAATCCCGCACCCGAATTGGAGCAAGGTTCCTTAAATAACGAGGGATAGATGGTTTCACACTTTTGCAGTAAGTCACAATATTGTCTGAATTAACATAATTTTACCATTTTTCAGGCAGAAGAGAAAGGTGCTCCGGCTACTATACCTGAGCTCTGGGAGAAGACCCACCGAAGCAAGGACGGGACATGGGTTGATCGACGGGTGGAGCAACTTCACGACAATGTGATTGCCCGAGTGGAAGAAATCACATCGATGTCCTCTCCCGATGGCCAACCCACTCAGGTTACCCCAGTAGACGTAAACTGCATCGCTTCTCAGGTAACACAATTCTCAAACAAACTCTAAATACTAATTTATTATATATACATTGTTTAATTACTAATTTTTTCTCTATTCAATTTTAATTTACAGCTTGCTTTCATGAGATTGATTCCGGCGGATATCGAGGGAGTTCTGTATTGTCCAGTTTTGACGTACGGTTCAGATCCGCTTAAAGATCAAAAGCTAGTGAATGAAGAACAGAAGATCATATCGCTCAAGGAGGACCAAAGATCGATGAGGGAGGAGCAGAACGCCTTCAATTTGATGTTTGAGTTGTTTGGGGATACGAATCCCGCGATTCGTGAGATTATGATGAAGAAGAAGGAAGCTGCAGCTGCAGCTCCAGGAACATCCCGCGATGGTACCTCGGATTATGAAGATATCGAATAACTAGTTTTTATTTTATTTTATTTTCGTTGTAAAAATACTCGGTTGATGTATAATATTAATTAAACATAAATTTTATTTTTCTTATTTTTTTTTATTTACAAAAAATAAAATAAAAATTGATTTTTAATAAATAAATTAAATACTTTATTTTTTGATTTTTTTTTTTACGAAAATAAAAATAAAAATTGATTTTTAATAAATAAATTAGATACATTTGCGATGCATTTGCGACTTCAATAACCACGCAAATGTCTAGCAAATTAGACGCAAATGCCTCGCAAAATTTTAGTCGCAACAAAGCCGCAAATAAGATCCACGCAAACGCCTCGCAAAATTACGTCCTCGCAAATTAGTCGCAAATAAGATCCACGCAAATGCCTCGCAAAATTATGTCCTCGCAAATTGGTAGCAAATCAGATCCACGCAAATGCCTCGCAAAACTACTTCCTTACAAATTGGTCGCAAATATTTTGCAAGGCTTTTGCGTCTAATTTTTTTCGCCTCGAAATTTGCGACGCTGTTGCGGGGATTTTACATTTGTGGCCGGCTACTTGCGACGATACAGAGTTCCTCGCAAAAGCCTCGCAATTTGCCATTTGCGAGGCATTTGCGACCAAAAGAGTAGCCGCAAATAGACATGTATTCTTGTAGTGTACTTAGACCCGACTCTCTAGGATGGCATTATACGAAGTCCAGAAGATACACGGTCAAATCGGGAAATCAAATTGAACAACGGAATATGAATATGGAACACCCAATAACTTTCGGCCCAAACGTGCGACCGTTGCAGGCACAGGCGTGGAAGGTCCAATGTCCGCCAAAGGTAAGGCATTTCCTCTGGCAAGTAATTACGGGGTGCTTATCGGTTAGTGTAAATCTGAAGACTAGGGGGATACGGTGTGAGACTCAGTGTGCCCGTTGTGGATTGGAAAAGACTATAAACCATGCTCTTTTTGAATGTCCTCCCGTATTTCAAACATGGACGCTCTCAACCATCCCTACGGCCAATGCAATCTTCCCGGTATCCTCCATCTACACAAATATGGATTTTTTTTTCTGGCGAGTACCTCCTGCGAATCAGGATCAGAGGTTTCCATGGATCCTGTGGTATATTTGGAAAGCACGAAACGACAAGGTTTTCCGAGGACTAGATATAGATCCATATATTGCTCTGCGAAATGCGGAAACAGAAGCTTTAGTTTAGGAGAAGGCCCAATCGGAGATGCCAAATGATATAATGCTAAATGACAGACAACTAAGGGGACCTCCGGTATATTCAAGTTTGGAATGCTATATTGATGGTTCTTGAAAAGACTTAGATAAATTTTCAGGCCTTGGATGGTACGTTTTTCAAAATGAAGGCACAGGGATCATGATGGGAGCTCGGAATCTGCGATGAAGTCTTTCTCCCTACACGCGGAGATTGAAACTCTAGGATGGGCCATTCAATGTTTGATCGACATGCAGCAGACGGAGGCAGTTTTCGCAACAGACTGTTCTAATTTGGTGAAGATGGTGTCTACACCGACGGAGTGGCCGGCGTTTGAAGTCCACATTGAAGAATTAATGAAACTCAAGGATTTGGGTAACCGAACTGTGGTAAATTAGTTTATTATTCTGATGACACAAAATAATATGATGAAAAGAAGATTTTCAAGAATTTTTTTTGGTATGGCCGGCGTCCGGAACTAGTCTCCGGCACCGTGCCCTTTTCTTATTCTTTTAATTTCTTTTAAGTTATGTGTCTTTTGCCCCTCTGAATTTTGGTTCATTTCGTTGCTTCGTCCTTCTCCGATGAAAATTAGTGGTTGGAGGTTTATTATTGGCAAATTTGACCAAAAAAACAAAATATAATTCACCATCTAACCAATTTGGTGTGATAACTACACTATAGTATGTGTAATTTGTAAATAGGACCAAAATACCCCAACGAAAATGAGAATAAAACCTAAATATCATAGTGATGGCTACACTATGGTATATGCAAAGTCGTCATTTTTTTTTTAATTGGTTAGCCACTTTATTAAGTTATTGTATGGTTATTTTGTGAATTAATAAGTCCAATTTGGTTATTACCCTACTTAACTTTTGTATTTATTATCACTTAAAGAGAAAAAATAATACATTTATTCATTGTCCCGTCAACATATGCCTTGAATGAATTGCCATAATTCAACTTTCCAATCTAATAAATACAAAATTTGTGCAAACCCCATTAATTCAGTGGTCTGACAAATGATTCATTAATACTTCTACACCAGATGATATATGATTCGTTTTCCGAAAAAAAATGATTTATGCTAATTAATGGAGGCAAATTTATATGAGATCTTCAACATGGTGCAAATAGAACCATTCGTCGTGATTCTACATGAACATGGTGCATATATAACAGTTTGACATGGATCCTTATAAACGTTGATTTGTCTGTTGTATAATCATTCATATAATTATTGTCATAATATATCATAAATTTTGACGTTAAAAACAAGAAAAAAATACAAAACTTTGATTTAGTCAAAACTCTACCACTACATTTATCGTATATATATTAAGTATCCTTCGCAACTCATTGCTCTTCGCTCCAAAACGTAAACAAGAAAAGAAAAAAAAAAAGAGCAAATCAAGCAATGTCTATCTTTCTCTATTTCATATTTCTCTTACCTCTCCTTTTAATTTTCTTCAAAAAGCTCTCACCTTCTAAAGGGAAACTTCCTCCGGGACCTATAGGTTTTCCGCTCATCGGAAACTTACATCAACTTGGAAAATCTCTCCACATATCTTTACATAAACTCTCTCAAGACTATGGGCCCGTGATGTTTCTTCGTTTCGGTGTGGTCCCTGTGGTTGTCGTCTCCACAAGAGAAGCAGCTGAAGAAGTTCTCAAGACTCATGATCTCGAGACTTGTACCCGACCAAAGCTAAGTGCGACCAAGTTGTTCTCTTACAACTACAAAGGCATTGGCTTTTCTCAATACGGTGATGATTGGAGAGAGATGAGGAAGCTTGCGATGCTTGAGCTCTTCAGCTCGAAAAAGCTAAAAGCTTTCAGGTATATTAGAGAGGAAGAGAGTGAATTGCTCGTCAAGAAACTCTCGAAATCTGCTGAGACACAAAGTTTGGTGGATTTGAGAAAAGCTCTTTTCTCTCTTACCGCGAGTATCATATGTAGACTCGCGTTTGGACAGAACTTCCACGAGTGCGATTTTGTCGATATGGACAAAGTTGAAGAGCTTGTGCTCGAGTCTGAGACCAATCTTGGCTCATTCGCGTTCACTGACTTTTTTCCCGCGGGTCTCGGGTGGGTTGTAGACCGGATCTCTGGCCAACATTCGGAGTTGCACAAAGCCTTTGCAAGACTTAGCAATTTCTTTCAACATGTGATCGATGATCATTTGAAGCCCGGACAATCTCAAGATCATTCAGACATCGTTGGTGTCATGTTGGATATGATCAATAAACAAAGCAAAGTCGGTTCTTTTAAAGTCACCTATGATCATCTAAAAGGAGTTATGTCTGTGAGTATAACAATCTTTTAAGTTTATGTGCATAAATTGAGTTGACAATAAGATATTGTAGCTAATAGTTGTTTCTTAAATGATCAGGATGTTTTTTTAGCGGGAGTAAACGCAGGAGCGATCACGATGATATGGGTGATGACAGAGCTAACCAGACATCCGAGAGTGATGAAGAAACTCCAAGAAGAGATTCGAGCAACTCTTGGAGACAACAAAGAAAAGATCACAGAACAAGATCTAGAGAAAGTTCAATACTTGAAATTTGTGATCGAAGAAACATTCAGATTACATCCACCAGCTCCTCTCTTGCTCCCAAGAGAGACAATGTCTGACTTAAAGATTCAAGGCTATAATATTCCCAAGAACACGATGATCCAGATCAACACTTACACAATAGGACGTGATCCCAATTGCTGGGAAAACCCTAACGATTTCATCCCCGAGAGATTTATCGATAACCCTGTCGAATATAAGGGTCAACATTTCGAATTGTTGCCATTTGGTGCTGGTCGTAGGATCTGTCCCGGGATAGCCACAGGGATCACCATCGTGGAGCTTGGCCTCCTTAACGTTCTCTACTTCTTTGATTGGAGTTTGCCTGATGGAATGAAAATTGAAGACATAGACATGGAAGAAGTTGGAGCTTTGGTCATCGGCAAGAAAGTTGCTCTTGAGCTAATACCAACTCCACGTAAATGATGAAAGTCGTGAAGAGATGTAAATAACAAAATAAGATCAAGGTTTCTTTGTGTGGCTCTCTTGCAATCGGTTTGATTTTGAATTTGTTGTTTTTTTTTACGTTCATCATGAGTTGTAATCGGTAGATTTTTATGTTCATTATGTTTAAATCATGTTCTCGATAAAAATAAAACTTCCGATTGTGACCTTAGTAATCATCTTTGTGTGTTTTTAGTAACGTTCAAAGTTTTATTTAAGCTACCGTTTGAATAAAAATCAGTTTAAAATTGATAGAAGACTAACATGAACATGCTTCAGTTTAATAAAATCTTTTAATTATTTTGGCGGATTTGATTTTGACATATAAATTAAGAAACCTTAAAGTGAATTTTAAAATAAAAGAAAAACTTAATCGTAAACTTATATTTTTAGCAGATAAAATAAGATTAGTGTCCTATCTTGAAGATTTTGGGCCACAAAAACGTAATGAGATACTAACTGTCTAAACGTAGTTTATTTATGAGTCTATGACCCAAAAAAAATAGACATATAGTTGGTCCAAATTCGTAGGATAATAATTCCAAATGAACTCTTTTCACATGATAAAATCTAAACCTTTGAAATTTTCAAAATTATAGTTGGATTCTTATAAAAGTTTTTCAACTACATCAAATTATCCAAATAATTTTATTTAGACACATATATATAAATTTTATTGACATAAATGCATATTGATAAAACATGTCAACACTTTTCTTTGAAAGATTTGACGATTCAAATAATTGGACTATTCTTGAATCATACAGTTGTTAAATAACTCTACTTGCATTAAAGTCGATGATAGCCATAAATGCGAGGATGACATTTTCTTAGTGTGCTATCCGAAAATTTTAAGCCGCTGTTCACTGTTCAATACTAGAAATTAACTTGCCGGTTCTGAAAATCAAATCTTTGTTTCTTTGTTGGGAAAGAAAAAAAGGATACAAAATCTTTCAGTTCTTAAGCTTCATAACAGCCACAAAAATCATAGTACAATTTTTTTTGGGACTTATCCTACGATTTCGAGTTATTTTTAGATACTATCTCTGAGTTGTAGTTTTTAATTAAACGGTTTGGTGTTAAAATATTCTGATCTATCAACGGTTAACAATATATATTGAAAGAAACTAATAGAGTAATAGTTGAGTGAAAAGCACACCCGACCCACATTAAAAAATAATTAAGAGTCTTAGAGTATAATCATATTTTGGGCTCTTTGTTAAACATGGCCCTAAAAATTTGATTTTGACAAAGTTTATGTTAAGATTACGGGGTTGCAACTCAAAATCAATTGGCAATGGATGAATTGGCCCATATCTTTTATATACTATACTTAAGCCTCATCATAACTTGCAACTCAAAATCAATTGGCAATGGGCTAACATGAACATGCTTCAATTTAATAAAATCTTTAAGTATTTGGGCAGATTTTAACTTATAACTACATCGATTTTGGCGGATTTGATTTTGACGTATAACTTAAGAAATTTAAAGTGAATTTTAAAACAAAGAGAAAATGACTAAAACAAACCTCTACTTTTTAAAAGTATTTATTTAATACCCATATTTTTCAGAAATTGTTTTATTTCTCTAAGAACAGAAAACTCCTCAAATAAATGCCAAACTTTTTTAAAAGTGTCCGTTTAGAACCTCAGATATTTGAACCGGGAAAATAAGCGGGTTTTCTCACAACTCAGTTTAGTTAAATGGCCAAAACACCATTTTTAATCCGTTAACGGACCGATGATGTGACATATGCAATTGACGGAATTGAATAAAATTGATCCGTTTCACTTAACTAAATCTACCATATACCATGATATCTTAAAATTAAGCATTTGTGTGAAAAATCAGAAGAGACAAATGTCGTATTCTTCTTGTCTCAATTTGATTTTAAGAATAAAAAAGAAACCTAGGTTATCGACAACACAAGCCCATAATTGAGAAAATGAGTTTCACAGAGAGGATAATCGAATTGTCTATATGACCAATACTTACTAACTTTACAAACTTATCAGAATCGAAATGACAATACACATTCCAATGAAAGCGCATAACAAACTGCAATAAAGAGAGTGCTAAGATTTGCATTCCTTAAGTCGCTTCTTCAATGCTTCATATTCAAAAATATTCAAACACAGCTGTTCATTATTCTTTTCCAGCTCTATTTATAGAATATATCCTCTAAAACTCGTATCGTGCTTCTATCATTGTTACTTTTAGCCATCCATAAGTACAAGTAATATTTTTCCACCTAAAAATCCACAAAATTTTCCTCACCCTACCTTCGACAGTCAAAAAGACCATTTTATTTGATTTAAGATTAATTTTAAGTTTTCATGATTTGATTGGATTAGTGAAGATCGATTTTATTAGAGTCTTTCAATTGCATATGTCACATCATCCTCTATTAACAAATTAAAAAATGGTATTTTGACTATTCATGGAACTAACATATGAGAAATAAATATTTTTAAAAAAGTTTGATATTTATTTGTGGAGTTTTCTGTTTTTAGAGGAATAAAATGATTTTTGAAAAAGTTTGGATATTAAAAGAAGGGTTGGTTGCGTATTCCCCCCCCCCCCCCTAGAAGTGCCACTAAAACGATTTTCCCCCAGACTTTTTTATCTCTTCGTTTTACTACACAGACTATGTAAAACCGATCAAAAGCAGAAGATAAGTTATTCCCTAAACCCTAATTTTATCCTAAACCCTAACTACACCTTAAACACTAATTATACCCTAAACACTAAAGATATAAGTGTTCGTATTATTGTTACGTATATGGATTTTTTTATTTCTCGGACAACATCTACATTTTGGTTAAACCTAAAGAGATTAAGTATGTAACTATATATGCTTCATGCATGATGAATCGATTACTTTACGACCGATTGTCGAATAAGTTATATAATTACTCGAAACCGTATACCAAAACCCTAATGTATATTTATACCATGTTTATATGTATACCCAAAACCATAATGTATATTTATAGCATGTTAAATCCTAAACCCTAAACCCTATTTGTATGCTTTTGATTGTTTGCGCCGCAAATTCTTCGCAAATTTTGGCAAACTTTGCGAGGTCATTTGCGACGCCACGTGGCAAAGGCCTCGCGAAACTTTGCGGGAATACAAATAATTAAGTTATTTTCTTTTACGCGTGTTGAAAATTTGACATGTTTTGCGAGGCATTTGCCATGTGGCGTCACAAATGCCTCGCAAATCTTGGCGGTAGAACAAAAAATTAACTTTGCATGTTTGCCGCGTGGTAAAATTTTGACCAGATTTGCGAGGCATTTGCCACGTGGCGTCGCAAATGCCTCGCAAATCTGGTCAAAAATTACTATTGCGTGAAAAATCGGTGGACTTTTGCAATGGATTTGCGACTAAAATGCGACTCGGTAAAATTCTATATAACCATCGAAATTCGTTGCTTTTCCTCACAACCATCCTCTCCACCTTCACTCTACACCTTTCTCTCTCTCTACAAAACAAGGTATTTTTAATTTAAATTTTTAATATTTTATATATTTTTTTAGAATGGTTAGGATAGAAATAGGTATGAAATAAATTTGTGTACATTTATATATTTAGTGGATAGTATTAGTTTACGTATGAAATTTTAGATTTAAGTTAAAACATATTAGTTTTTACATTTAAATGTATTATTAATCATTTTTATTGTCTATAGAATATAATTTTTTTTAAAATTATATTGCAGATGAGTGATAATGAGTATACTAATTTTCTATCCGCCTACGGTACACCTATACCGCGAAGTGGTGGATTTCACTCACGACACGGAGGTCGTCCTAGTACATCCACTTCTCATATAACCAGAATTTATTCCGAAGACGCAGCCGTTTCAGCATGCTCCACCACCAAATGAGCCGTCTGGGCTCCAGACTTCCAACATATGACGCTAGAACAGTTTCTCGTTAGTCCTGCACGATGTGTGCTACCGGGATTGGATCCATATCTTTCGCCTAACAACATGGAAAATATTTTTTTTTCATTAATTAATTAATAAACAATTAATTTTTTTTAATATTGTTTATAAACTAATTGTTGTTTTTTCAGGTTCTCGAAAAATGAAGTTGGGAAGGCTGTTAGGAAGTTGATCGAGAGGGATTTCAAAATCCCGCACCCGAATTGGAGCAAGGTTCCTTAAATAACGAGGATAGATGGTTTCACACTTTTGCAGTAAGTCACAACATTGTCTGAATTAACATAATTTTACCATTTTTCAGGCAGAAGAGAAAGGTGCTCCGGCTACTATACCTGAGCTCTGGGAGAAGACCCACCGAAGCAAGGACGGGACATGGGTTGATCGACGGGTGGAGCAACTTCACGACAATGTGATTGCCCGAGTGGAAGAAATCACATCGATGTCCTCTCCCGATGGCCAACCCACTCAGGTTACCCCAGTAGACGTAAACTGCATCGCTTCTCAGGTAACACAATTCTCAAACAAACTCTAAATACTAATTTATTATATATACATTGTTTAATTACTAATTTTTTCTCTATTCAATTTTAATTTACAGCTTGCTTTCATGAGATTGATTCCGGCGGATATCGAGGGAGTTCTGTATTGTCCAGTTTTGACGTACGGTTCAGATCCGCTTAAAGATCAAAAGCTAGTGAATGAAGAACAGAAGATCATCGCTCAAGGAGGACCAAAGATCGATGAGGGAGGAGCAGAACGCCTTCAATTTGATGTTTGAGTTGTTTGGGGATACGAATCCCGCGATTCGTGAGATTATGATGAGAAGAAGGAAGCTGCAGCTGCAGCTCCAGGAACATCCCGCGATGGTACCTCGGATTATGAAGATATCGAATAACTAGTTTTTATTTTATTTTATTTTCGTTGTAAAAATACTCGGTTGATGTATAATATTAATTAAACATAAATTTTATTTTTCTTATTTTTTTTATTTACAAAAAATAAAATAAAAATTGATTTTTAATAAATAAATTAAATACTTTATTTTTTTTTTTTTTACGAAAATAAATAAAAATTGATTTTTAATAAATAAATTAGATACATTTGCGATGCATTTGCGACTTCAATAACGCAAATGTCTAGCAAATTAGACGCAAATGCCTCGCAAAATTTTAGTCGCAACAAAGCCGCAAATAAGATCACGCAAACGCCTCGCAAAATTACGTCCTCGCAAATTAGTCGCAAATAAGATCCACGCAAATGCCTCGCAAATTATGTCCTCGCAAATTGGTAGCAAATCAGATCACGCAAATGCTCGCAAAACTACTTCCTTACAAATTGGTCGCAAATATTTTGCAAGGCTTTTGCGTCTATTTTTTTCGCCTCGAAATTTGCGACGCTGTTGCGGGGATTTTACATTTGTGGCCGGCTACTTGCGACGATACAGAGTTCTCGCAAAAGCCTCGCAATTTGCCATTTGCGAGGCATTTGCGACCAAAAGAGTAGCCGCAAATAGACATGTATTCTTGTAGTGTACTTAGACCCGACTCTCTAGGATGGCATTATACGAAGTCCAGAAGATACACGGTCAAATCGGGAAATCAAATTGAACAACGGAATATGAATATGGAACACCCAATAACTTTCGGCCCAAACGTGCGACCGTTGCAGGCACAGGCGTGGAAGGTCCAATGTCCGCCAAAGGTAAGGCATTTCCTCTGGCAAGTAATTACGGGGTGCTTATCGGTTAGTGTAAATCTGAAGACTAGGGGGATACGGTGTGAGACTCAGTGTGCCCGTTGTGGATTGGAAAAGACTATAAAACCATGCTCTTTTTGAATGTCCTCCCGTATTTCAAACATGGACGCTCTCAACCATCCCTACGGCCAATGCAATCTTCCCGGTATCCTCCATCTACACAAATATGGATTTTTTTTTTCTGGCGAGTACCTCCTGCGAATCAGGATCAGAGGTTTCCATGGATCCTGTGGTATATTTGGAAAGCACGAAACGACAAGGTTTTCCGAGGACTAGATATAGATCCATATATTGCTCTGCGAAATGCGGAAACAGAAGCTTTAGTTTAGGAGAAGGCCCAATCGGAGATGCCAAATGATATAATGCTAAATGACAGACAACTAAGGGGACCTCCGGTATATTCAAGTTTGGAATGCTATATTGATGTTCTTGAAAAGACTTAGATAAATTTCAGGCCTTGGATGTACGTTTTTTCAAAATGAAGGCACAGGGATCATGATGGGAGCTCGGAATCTGCGATGAAGTCTTTCTCCCTACACGCGGAGATTGAAACTCTAGGATGGGCCATTCAATGTTTGATCGACATGCAGCAGACGGAGGCAGTTTCGCAACAGACTGTTCTAATTTGGTGAAGATGGTGTCTACACCGACGGAGTGGCCGGCGTTTGAAGTCCACATTGAAGAATTAATGAAACTCAAGGATTTGGGTAACGAACTGTGGTAAATTAGTTTATTATTCTGATGACACAAAATAATATGATGAAAAGAAGATTTTCAAGAATTTTTTTTGGTATGGCCGGCGTCCGGAACTAGTCTCCGGCACCGTGCCCTTTTCTTATTCTTTTAATTTCTTTTAAGTTATGTGTCTTTTGCCCTCTGAATTTTGGTTCATTTCGTTGCTTCGTCCTTCTCCGATGAAAATTAGTGGTTGGAGGTTTATTATTGGCAAATTTGACCAAAAAAACAAAATATAATTCACCATCTAACCAATTTGGTGTGATAACTACACTATAGTATGTGTAATTTGTAAATAGGACCAAAATACCCCAACGAAAATGAGAATAAAACCTAAATATCATAGTGATGGCTACACTATGGTATATGCAAAGTCGTCATTTTTTTTTTAATTGGTTAGCCACTTTATTAAGTTATTGTATGGTTATTTTGTGAATTAATAAGTCCAATTTGGTTATTACCCTACTTAACTTTTGTATTTATTATCACTTAAAGAGAAAAAATAATACATTTATTCATTGTCCGTCAACATATGCCTTGAATGAATGCCATAATTCAACTTTCCAATCTAATAAATACAAAATTTGTGCAAACCCCATTAATTCAGTGGTCTGACAAATGATTCATTAATACTTCTACACCAGATGATATATGATTCGTTTTCCGAAAAAAAATGATTTATGCTAATTAATGGAGGCAAATTTATATGAGATCTTCAACATGGTGCAAATAGAACCATTCGTCGTGATTCTACATGAACATGGTGCATATATAACAGTTTGACATGGATCCTTATAAACGTTGATTTGTCTGTTGTATAATCATTCATATAATTATTGTCATAATATATCATAAATTTTGACGTTAAAAACAAGAAAAAAATACAAAACTTTGATTTAGTCAAAACTCTACCACTACATTTATCGTATATATATTAAGTATCCTTCGCAACTCATTGCTCTTCGCTCCAAAACGTAAACAAGAAAAGAAAAAAAAAAGAGCAAATCAAGCAATGTCTATCTTTCTCTATTTCATATTTCTCTTACCTCTCCTTTTAATTTTCTTCAAAAAGCTCTCACCTTCTAAAGGGAAACTTCCTCCGGGACCTATAGGTTTTCCGCTCATCGGAAACTTACATCAACTTGGAAAATCTCTCCACATATCTTTACATAAACTCTCTCAAGACTATGGGCCCGTGATGTTTCTTCGTTTCGGTGTGGTCCCTGTGGTTGTCGTCTCCACAAGAGAAGCAGCTGAAGAAGTTCTCAAGACTCATGATCTCGAGACTTGTACCCGACCAAAGCTAAGTGCGACCAAGTTGTTCTCTTACAACTACAAAGGCATTGGCTTTTCTCAATACGGTGATGATTGGAGAGAGATGAGGAAGCTTGCGATGCTTGAGCTCTTCAGCTCGAAAAAGCTAAAAGCTTTCAGGTATATTAGAGAGGAAGAGAGTGAATTGCTCGTCAAGAAACTCTCGAAATCTGCTGAGACACAAAGTTTGGTGGATTTGAGAAAAGCTCTTTTCTCTCTTACCGCGAGTATCATATGTAGACTCGCGTTTGGACAGAACTTCCACGAGTGCGATTTTGTCGATATGGACAAAGTTGAAGAGCTTGTGCTCGAGTCTGAGACCAATCTTGGCTCATTCGCGTTCACTGACTTTTTTCCCGCGGGTCTCGGGTGGGTTGTAGACCGGATCTCTGGCCAACATTCGGAGTTGCACAAAGCCTTTGCAAGACTTAGCAATTTCTTTCAACATGTGATCGATGATCATTTGAAGCCCGGACAATCTCAAGATCATTCAGACATCGTTGGTGTCATGTTGGATATGATCAATAAACAAAGCAAAGTCGGTTCTTTTAAAGTCACCTATGATCATCTAAAAGGAGTTATGTCTGTGAGTATAACAATCTTTTAAGTTTATGTGCATAAATTGAGTTGACAATAAGATATTGTAGCTAATAGTTGTTTCTTAAATGATCAGGATGTTTTTTTAGCGGGAGTAAACGCAGGAGCGATCACGATGATATGGGTGATGACAGAGCTAACCAGACATCCGAGAGTGATGAAGAAACTCCAAGAAGAGATTCGAGCAACTCTTGGAGACAACAAAGAAAAGATCACAGAACAAGATCTAGAGAAAGTTCAATACTTGAAATTTGTGATCGAAGAAACATTCAGATTACATCCACCAGCTCCTCTCTTGCTCCCAAGAGAGACAATGTCTGACTTAAAGATTCAAGGCTATAATATTCCCAAGAACACGATGATCCAGATCAACACTTACACAATAGGACGTGATCCCAATTGCTGGGAAAACCTAACGATTTCATCCCCGAGAGATTTATCGATAACCCTGTCGAATATAAGGGTCAACATTTCGAATTGTTGCCATTTGGTGCTGGTCGTAGGATCTGTCCCGGGATAGCCACAGGGATCACCATCGTGGAGCTTGGCCTCCTTAACGTTCTCTACTTCTTTGATTGGAGTTTGCCTGATGGAATGAAAATTGAAGACATAGACATGGAAGAAGTTGGAGCTTTGGTCATCGGCAAGAAAGTTGCTCTTGAGCTAATACCAACTCCACGTAAATGATGAAAGTCGTGAAGAGATGTAAATAACAAAATAAGATCAAGGTTTCTTTGTGTGGCTCTCTTGCAATCGGTTTGATTTTGAATTTGTTGTTTTTTTTTACGTTCATCATGAGTTGTAATCGGTAGATTTTTATGTTCATTATGTTTAAATCATGTTCTCGATAAAAATAAAACTTCCGATTGTGACCTTAGTAATCATCTTTGTGTGTTTTTAGTAACGTTCAAAGTTTTATTTAAGCTACCGTTTGAATAAAAATCAGTTTAAAATTGATAGAAGACTAACATGAACATGCTTCAGTTTAATAAAATCTTTTAATTATTTTGGCGGATTTGATTTTGACATATAAATTAAGAAACCTTAAAGTGAATTTTAAAATAAAAGAAAAACTTAATCGTAAACTTATATTTTTAGCAGATAAAATAAGATTAGTGTCCTATCTTGAAGATTTTGGGCCACAAAAACGTAATGAGATACTAACTGTCTAAACGTAGTTTATTTATGAGTCTATGACCCAAAAAAAATAGACATATAGTTGGTCCAAATTCGTAGGATAATAATTCCAAATGAACTCTTTTCACATGATAAAATCTAAACCTTTGAAATTTTCAAAATTATAGTTGGATTCTTATAAAAGTTTTTCAACTACATCAAATTATCCAAATAATTTTATTTAGACACATATATATAAATTTTATTGACATAAATGCATATTGATAAAACATGTCAACACTTTTCTTTGAAAGATTTGACGATTCAAATAATTGGACTATTCTTGAATCATACAGTTGTTAAATAACTCTACTTGCATTAAAGTCGATGATAGCCATAAATGCGAGGATGACATTTTCTTAGTGTGCTATCCGAAAATTTTAAGCCGCTGTTCACTGTTCAATACTAGAAATTAACTTGCCGGTTCTGAAAATCAAATCTTTGTTTCTTTGTTGGGAAAGAAAAAAAGGATACAAAATCTTTCAGTTCTTAAGCTTCATAACAGCCACAAAAATCATAGTACAATTTTTTTTGGGACTTATCCTACGATTTCGAGTTATTTTTAGATACTATCTCTGAGTTGTAGTTTTTAATTAAACGGTTTGGTGTTAAAATATTCTGATCTATCAACGGTTAACAATATATATTGAAAGAAACTAATAGAGTAATAGTTGAGTGAAAAGCACACCCGACCCACATTAAAAAATAATTAAGAGTCTTAGAGTATAATCATATTTTGGGCTCTTTGTTAAACATGGCCCTAAAAATTTGATTTTGACAAAGTTTATGTTAAGATTACGGGGTTGCAACTCAAAATCAATTGGCAATGGATGAATTGGCCCATATCTTTTATATACTATACTTAAGCCTCATCATAACTTGCAACTCAAAATCAATTGGCAATGGGCTAACATGAACATGCTTCAATTTAATAAAATCTTTAAGTATTTGGGCAGATTTTAACTTATAACTACATCGATTTTGGCGGATTTGATTTTGACGTATAACTTAAGAAAATTTAAAGTGAATTTTAAAACAAAGAGAAAATGACTAAAACAAACCTCTACTTTTTAAAAGTATTTATTTAATACCCATATTTTTCAGAAATTGTTTTATTTCTCTAAGAACAGAAAACTCCTCAAATAAATGCCAAACTTTTTAAAAGTGTCCGTTTAGAACCTCAGATATTTGAACCGGGAAAATAAGCGGGTTTTCTCACAACTCAGTTTAGTTAAATGGCCAAAACACCATTTTTAATCCGTTAACGGACGATGATGTGACATATGCAATTGACGGAATTGAATAAAATTGATCCGTTTCACTTAACTAAATCTACCATATACCATGATATCTTAAAATTAAGCATTTGTGTGAAAAATCAGAAGAGACAAATGTCGTATTCTTCTTGTCTCAATTTGATTTTAAGAATAAAAAAGAAACCTAGGTTATCGACAACACAAGCCCATAATTGAGAAAATGAGTTTCACAGAGAGGATAATCGAATTGTCTATATGACCAATACTTACTAACTTTACAAACTTATCAGAATCGAAATGACAATACACATTCCAATGAAAGCGCATAACAAACTGCAATAAAGAGAGTGCTAAGATTTGCATTCCTTAAGTCGCTTCTTCAATGCTTCATATTCAAAAATATTCAAACACAGCTGTTCATTATTCTTTTCCAGCTCTATTTATAGAATATATCCTCTAAAACTCGTATCGTGCTTCTATCATTGTTACTTTTAGCCATCCATAAGTACAAGTAATATTTTTCCACCTAAAAATCCACAAAATTTTCCTCACCCTACCTTCGACAGTCAAAAAGACCATTTTATTTGATTTAAGATTAATTTTAAGTTTTCATGATTTGATTGGATTAGTGAAGATCGATTTTATTAGAGTCTTTCAATTGCATATGTCACATCATCCTCTATTAACAAATTAAAAAATGGTATTTTGACTATTCATGGAACTAACATATGAGAAATAAATATTTTTAAAAAAGTTTGATATTTATTTGTGGAGTTTTCTGTTTTTAGAGGAATAAAATGATTTTTGAAAAAGTTTGGATATTAAAAGAAGGGTTGGTTGCGTATTCCCCCCCCCCCCTAGAAGTGCCACTAAAACGATTTTCCCCCAGACTTTTTATCTCTTCGTTTTACTACACAGACTATGTAAACCGATCAAAAGCAGAAGATAAGTTATTCCCTAAACCCTAATTTTATCCTAAACCCTAACTACACCTTAAACACTAATTATACCCTAAACACTAAAGATATAAGTGTTCGTATATTGTTACGTATATGGATTTTTTTATTTCTCGGACAACATCTACATTTTGGTTAAACCTAAAGAGATTAAGTATGTAACTATATATGCTTCATGCATGATGAATCGATTACTTTACGACCGATTGTCGAATAAGTTATATAATTACTCGAAACCGTATACCAAAAACCCTAATGTATATTTATACCATGTTTATATGTATACCCAAAACCATAATGTATATTTATAGCATGTTAAATCCTAAACCCTAAACCCTATTTGTATGCTTTTGATTGTTTGAGCCGCAAATTCTTCGCAAATTTTGGCAAACTTTGCGAGGTATTTGCGACGCCACGTGGCAAAGGCCTCGCGAAACTTTGCGGGAATACAAATAATTAAGTTATTTTCTTTACCGCGTGTTGAAAATTTGACATGTTTTGCGAGGCATTTGCCATGTGGCGTCACAAATGCCTCGCAAATCTTGGCGGTAGAACAAAAAATTAACTTTGCATGTTTGCCGCGTGGTAAAATTTTGACCAGATTTGCGAGGCATTTGCCACGTGGCGTCGCAAATGCCTCGCAAATCTGGTCAAAAATTACTATTGCGTGAAAAATCGGTGGACTTTTGCAATGGATTTGCGACTAAAATGCGACTCGGTAAAATTCTATATAACCATCGAAATTCGTTGCTTTCTCCTCACAACCATCCTCTCCACCTTCACTCTACACCTTTCTCTCTCTCTACAAAACAAGGTATTTTTAATTTAAATTTTTAATATTTTATATATTTTTTAGAATGGTTAGGATAGAAATAGGTATGAAATAAATTTGTGTACATTTTATATATTTAGGTGGATAGTATTAGTTTACGTATGAAATTTTAGATTTAAGTTAAACATATTAGTTTTTACATTTAAATGTATTATTAATCATTTTTATTGTCTATAGAATATAATTTTTTTTAAAATTATATTGCAGATGAGTGATAATGAGTATACTAATTTTCTATCCGCCTACGGTACACCTATACCGCGAAGTGGTGGATTTCACTCACGACACGGAGGTCGTCCTAGTACATCCACTTCTCATATACCAGAATTTATTCCGAAGACGCAGCCGTTTCAGCATGCTCCACCACCAAATGAGCCGTCTGGGGCTCCAGACTTCCAACATATGACGCTAGAACAGTTTCTCGTTAGTCCTGCACGATGTGTGCTACCGGGATTGGATCCATATCTTTCGCCTAACAACATGGAAAATATTTTTTTTTCAATTAATTAATTAATAAACAATTAATTTTTTTTAATATTGTTTATAAACTAATTGTTGTTTTTCAGGTTCTCGAAAAATGAAGTTGGGAAGGCTGTTAGGAAGTTGATCGAGAGGGATTTCAAAATCCCGCACCCGAATTGGAGCAAGGTTCCTTAAATAACGAGGGATAGATGGTTTCACACTTTTGCAGTAAGTCACAACATTGTCTGAATTAACATAATTTTACCATTTTTCAGGCAGAAGAGAAAGGTGCTCCGGCTACTATACCTGAGCTCTGGGAGAAGACCCACCGAAGCAAGGACGGGACATGGGTTGATCGACGGGTGGAGCAACTTCACGACAATGTGATTGCCCGAGTGGAAGAAATCACATCGATGTCCTCTCCCGATGGCCAACCCACTCAGGTTACCCCAGTAGACGTAAACTGCATCGCTTCTCAGGTAACACAATTCTCAAACAAACTCTAAATACTAATTTATTATATATACATTGTTTAATTACTAATTTTTTCTCTATTCAATTTTAATTTACAGCTTGCTTTCATGAGATTGATTCCGGCGGATATCGAGGGAGTTCTGTATTGTCCAGTTTTGACGTACGGTTCAGATCCGCTTAAAGATCAAAAGCTAGTGAATGAAGAACAGAAGATCATATCGCTCAAGGAGGACCAAAGATCGATGAGGGAGGAGCAGAACGCCTTCAATTTGATGTTTGAGTTGTTTGGGGATACGAATCCCGCGATTCGTGAGATTATGATGAAGAAGAAGGAAGCTGCAGCTGCAGCTCCAGGAACATCCCGCGATGGTACCTCGGATTATGAAGATATCGAATAACTAGTTTTTATTTTATTTTATTTTCGTTGTAAAAATACTCGGTTGATGTATAATATTAATTAAACATAAATTTTATTTTTCTTATTTTTTTTATTTACAAAAAATAAAATAAAAATTGATTTTTAATAAATAAATTAAATACTTTATTTTTTGATTTTTTTTTTTACGAAAATAAAAATAAAAATTGATTTTTAATAAATAAATTAGATACATTTGCGATGCATTTGCGACTTCAATAACCACGCAAATGTCTAGCAAATTAGACGCAAATGCCTCGCAAAATTTTAGTCGCAACAAAGCCGCAAATAAGATCCACGCAAACGCCTCGCAAAATTACGTCCTCGCAAATTAGTCGCAAATAAGATCCACGCAAATGCCTCGCAAAATTATGTCCTCGCAAATTGGTAGCAAATCAGATCCACGCAAATGCCTCGCAAAACTACTTCCTTACAAATTGGTCGCAAATATTTTGCAAGGCTTTTGCGTCTAATTTTTTTCGCCTCGAAATTTGCGACGCTGTTGCGGGGATTTTACATTTGTGGCCGGCTACTTGCGACGATACAGAGTTCCTCGCAAAAGCCTCGCAATTTGCCATTTGCGAGGCATTTGCGACCAAAAGAGTAGCCGCAAATAGACATGTATTCTTGTAGTGTACTTAGACCCGACTCTCTAGGATGGCATTATACGAAGTCCAGAAGATACACGGTCAAATCGGGAAATCAAATTGAACAACGGAATATGAATATGGAACACCCAATAACTTTCGGCCCAAACGTGCGACCGTTGCAGGCACAGGCGTGGAAGGTCCAATGTCCGCCAAAGGTAAGGCATTTCCTCTGGCAAGTAATTACGGGGTGCTTATCGGTTAGTGTAAATCTGAAGACTAGGGGGATACGGTGTGAGACTCAGTGTGCCCGTTGTGGATTGGAAAAGACTATAAACCATGCTCTTTTTGAATGTCCTCCCGTATTTCAAACATGGACGCTCTCAACCATCCCTACGGCCAATGCAATCTTCCCGGTATCCTCCATCTACACAAATATGGATTTTTTTTTCTGGCGAGTACCTCCTGCGAATCAGGATCAGAGGTTTCCATGGATCCTGTGGTATATTTGGAAAGCACGAAACGACAAGGTTTTCCGAGGACTAGATATAGATCCATATATTGCTCTGCGAAATGCGGAAACAGAAGCTTTAGTTTAGGAGAAGGCCCAATCGGAGATGCCAAATGATATAATGCTAAATGACGGACAACTAAGGGGACCTCCGGTATATTCAAGTTTGGAATGCTATATTGATGGTTCTTGAAAAGACTTAGATAAATTTTCAGGCCTTGGATGGTACGTTTTTCAAAATGAAGGCACAGGGATCATGATGGGAGCTCGGAATCTGCGATGAAGTCTTTCTCCCTACACGCGGAGATTGAAACTCTAGGATGGGCCATTCAATGTTTGATCGACATGCAGCAGACGGAGGCAGTTTTCGCAACAGACTGTTCTAATTTGGTGAAGATGGTGTCTACACCGACGGAGTGGCCGGCGTTTGAAGTCCACATTGAAGAATTAATGAAACTCAAGGATTTGGGTAACCGAACTGTGGTAAATTAGTTTATTATTCTGATGACACAAAATAATATGATGAAAAGAAGATTTTCAAGAATTTTTTTTGGTATGGCCGGCGTCCGGAACTAGTCTCCGGCACCGTGCCCTTTTCTTATTCTTTTAATTTCTTTTAAGTTATGTGTCTTTTGCCCCTCTGAATTTTGGTTCATTTCGTTGCTTCGTCCTTCTCCGATGAAAATTAGTGGTTGGAGGTTTATTATTGGCAAATTTGACCAAAAAAACAAAATATAATTCACCATCTAACCAATTTGGTGTGATAACTACACTATAGTATGTGTAATTTGTAAATAGGACCAAAATACCCCAACGAAAATGAGAATAAAACCTAAATATCATAGTGATGGCTACACTATGGTATATGCAAAGTCGTCATTTTTTTTTTTAATTGGTTAGCCACTTTATTAAGTTATTGTATGGTTATTTTGTGAATTAATAAGTCCAATTTGGTTATTACCCTACTTAACTTTTGTATTTATTATCACTTAAAGAGAAAAAATAATACATTTATTCATTGTCCCGTCAACATATGCCTTGAATGAATTGCCATAATTCAACTTTCCAATCTAATAAATACAAAATTTGTGCAAACCCCATTAATTCAGTGGTCTGACAAATGATTCATTAATACTTCTACACCAGATGATATATGATTCGTTTTCCGAAAAAAAATGATTTATGCTAATTAATGGAGGCAAATTTATATGAGATCTTCAACATGGTGCAAATAGAACCATTCGTCGTGATTCTACATGAACATGGTGCATATATAACAGTTTGACATGGATCCTTATAAACGTTGATTTGTCTGTTGTATAATCATTCATATAATTATTGTCATAATATATCATAAATTTTGACGTTAAAAAACAAGAAAAAAATACAAAACTTTGATTTAGTCAAAACTCTACCACTACATTTATCGTATATATATTAAGTATCCTTCGCAACTCATTGCTCTTCGCTCCAAAACGTAAACAAGAAAAGAAAAAAAAAAAGAGCAAATCAAGCAATGTCTATCTTTCTCTATTTCATATTTCTCTTACCTCTCCTTTTAATTTTCTTCAAAAAGCTCTCACCTTCTAAAGGGAAACTTCCTCCGGGACCTATAGGTTTTCCGCTCATCGGAAACTTACATCAACTTGGAAAATCTCTCCACATATCTTTACATAAACTCTCTCAAGACTATGGGCCCGTGATGTTTCTTCGTTTCGGTGTGTCCCTGTGGTTGTCGTCTCCACAAGAGAAGCAGCTGAAGAAGTTCTCAAGACTCATGATCTCGAGACTTGTACCCGACCAAAGCTAAGTGCGACCAAGTTGTTCTCTTACAACTACAAAGGCATTGGCTTTTCTCAATACGGTGATGATTGGAGAGAGATGAGGAAGCTTGCGATGCTTGAGCTCTTCAGCTCGAAAAAGCTAAAAGCTTTCAGGTATATTAGAGAGGAAGAGAGTGAATTGCTCGTCAAGAAACTCTCGAAATCTGCTGAGACACAAAGTTTGGTGGATTTGAGAAAAGCTCTTTTCTCTCTTACCGCGAGTATCATATGTAGACTCGCGTTTGGACAGAACTTCCACGAGTGCGATTTTGTCGATATGGACAAAGTTGAAGAGCTTGTGCTCGAGTCTGAGACCAATCTTGGCTCATTCGCGTTCACTGACTTTTTTCCCGCGGGTCTCGGGTGGTTGTAGACCGGATCTCTGGCCAACATTCGGAGTTGCACAAAGCCTTTGCAAGACTTAGCAATTTCTTTCAACATGTGATCGATGATCATTTGAAGCCCGGACAATCTCAAGATCATTCAGACATCGTTGGTGTCATGTTGGATATGATCAATAAACAAAGCAAAGTCGGTTCTTTTAAAGTCACCTATGATCATCTAAAAGGAGTTATGTCTGTGAGTATAACAATCTTTTAAGTTTATGTGCATAAATTGAGTTGACAATAAGATATTGTAGCTAATAGTTGTTTCTTAAATGATCAGGATGTTTTTTTAGCGGGAGTAAACGCAGGAGCGATCACGATGATATGGGTGATGACAGAGCTAACCAGACATCCGAGAGTGATGAAGAAACTCCAAGAAGAGATTCGAGCAACTCTTGGAGACAACAAAGAAAAGATCACAGAACAAGATCTAGAGAAAGTTCAATACTTGAAATTTGTGATCGAAGAAACATTCAGATTACATCCACCAGCTCCTCTCTTGCTCCCAAGAGAGACAATGTCTGACTTAAAGATTCAAGGCTATAATATTCCCAAGAACACGATGATCCAGATCAACACTTACACAATAGGACGTGATCCCAATTGCTGGGAAAACCCTAACGATTTCATCCCCGAGAGATTTATCGATAACCCTGTCGAATATAAGGGTCAACATTTCGAATTGTTGCCATTTGGTGCTGGTCGTAGGATCTGTCCCGGGATAGCCACAGGGATCACCATCGTGGAGCTTGGCCTCCTTAACGTTCTCTACTTCTTTGATTGGAGTTTGCCTGATGGAATGAAAATTGAAGACATAGACATGGAAGAAGTTGGAGCTTTGGTCATCGGCAAGAAAGTTGCTCTTGAGCTAATACCAACTCCACGTAAATGATGAAAGTCGTGAAGAGATGTAAATAACAAAATAAGATCAAGGTTTCTTTGTGTGGCTCTCTTGCAATCGGTTTGATTTTGAATTTGTTGTTTTTTTTTACGTTCATCATGAGTTGTAATCGGTAGATTTTTATGTTCATTATGTTTAAATCATGTTCTCGATAAAAATAAAACTTCCGATTGTGACCTTAGTAATCATCTTTGTGTGTTTTTAGTAACGTTCAAAGTTTATTTAAGCTACCGTTTGAATAAAAATCAGTTTAAAATTGATAGAAGACTAACATGAACATGCTTCAGTTTAATAAAATCTTTTAATTATTTTGGCGGATTTGATTTTGACATATAAATTAAGAAACCTTAAAGTGAATTTTAAAATAAAAGAAAAACTTAATCGTAAACTTATATTTTTAGCAGATAAAATAAGATTAGTGTCCTATCTTGAAGATTTTGGGCCACAAAAACGTAATGAGATACTAACTGTCTAAACGTAGTTTATTTATGAGTCTATGACCCAAAAAAAATAGACATATAGTTGGTCCAAATTCGTAGGATAATAATTCCAAATGAACTCTTTTCACATGATAAAATCTAAACCTTTGAAATTTTCAAAATTATAGTTGGATTCTTATAAAAGTTTTTCAACTACATCAAATTATCCAAATAATTTTATTTAGACACATATATATAAATTTTATTGACATAAATGCATATTGATAAAACATGTCAACACTTTTCTTTGAAAGATTTGACGATTCAAATAATTGGACTATTCTTGAATCATACAGTTGTTAAATAACTCTACTTGCATTAAAGTCGATGATAGCCATAAATGCGAGGATGACATTTTCTTAGTGTGCTATCCGAAAATTTTAAGCCGCTGTTCACTGTTCAATACTAGAAATTAACTTGCCGGTTCTGAAAATCAAATCTTTGTTTCTTTGTTGGGAAAGAAAAAAAAGGATACAAAATCTTTCAGTTCTTAAGCTTCATAACAGCCACAAAAATCATAGTACAATTTTTTTTGGGACTTATCCTACGATTTCGAGTTATTTTTAGATACTATCTCTGAGTTGTAGTTTTTAATTAAACGGTTTGGTGTTAAAATATTCTGATCTATCAACGGTTAACAATATATATTGAAAGAAACTAATAGAGTAATAGTTGAGTGAAAAGCACACCCGACCCACATTAAAAAATAATTAAGAGTCTTAGAGTATAATCATATTTTGGGCTCTTTGTTAAACATGGCCCTAAAAATTTGATTTTGACAAAGTTTATGTTAAGATTACGGGGTTGCAACTCAAAATCAATTGGCAATGGATGAATTGGCCCATATCTTTTATATACTATACTTAAGCCTCATCATAACTTGCAACTCAAAATCAATTGGCAATGGGCTAACATGAACATGCTTCAATTTAATAAAATCTTTAAGTATTTGGGCAGATTTTAACTTATAACTACATCGATTTTGGCGGATTTGATTTTGACGTATAACTTAAGAAAATTTAAAGTGAATTTTAAAACAAAGAGAAAATGACTAAAACAAACCTCTACTTTTTAAAAGTATTTATTTAATACCCATATTTTTCAGAAATTGTTTTATTTCTCTAAGAACAGAAAACTCCTCAAATAAATGCCAAACTTTTTTAAAAGTGTCCGTTTAGAACCTCAGATATTTGAACCGGGAAAATAAGCGGGTTTTCTCACAACTCAGTTTAGTTAAATGGCCAAAACACCATTTTTAATCCGTTAACGGACGATGATGTGACATATGCAATTGACGGAATTGAATAAAATTGATCCGTTTCACTTAACTAAATCTACCATATACCATGATATCTTAAAATTAAGCATTTGTGTGAAAAATCAGAAGAGACAAATGTCGTATTCTTCTTGTCTCAATTTGATTTTAAGAATAAAAAAGAAACCTAGGTTATCGACAACACAAGCCCATAATTGAGAAAATGAGTTTCACAGAGAGGATAATCGAATTGTCTATATGACCAATACTTACTAACTTTACAAACTTATCAGAATCGAAATGACAATACACATTCCAATGAAAGCGCATAACAAACTGCAATAAAGAGAGTGCTAAGATTTGCATTCCTTAAGTCGCTTCTTCAATGCTTCATATTCAAAAATATTCAAACACAGCTGTTCATTATTCTTTTCCAGCTCTATTTATAGAATATATCCTCTAAAACTCGTATCGTGCTTCTATCATTGTTACTTTTAGCCATCCATAAGTACAAGTAATATTTTTCCACCTAAAAATCCACAAAATTTTCCTCACCCTACCTTCGACAGTCAAAAAGACCATTTTATTTGATTTAAGATTAATTTTAAGTTTTCATGATTTGATTGGATTAGTGAAGATCGATTTTATTAGAGTCTTTCAATTGCATATGTCACATCATCCTCTATTAACAAATTAAAAAATGGTATTTTGACTATTCATGGAACTAACATATGAGAAATAAATATTTTTAAAAAAGTTTGATATTTATTTGTGGAGTTTTCTGTTTTTAGAGGAATAAAATGATTTTGAAAAAGTTTGGATATTAAAAGAAGGGTTGGTTGCGTATTCCCCCCCCCCCCCCTAGAAGTGCCACTAAACGATTTTCCCCCAGACTTTTATCTCTTCGTTTTACTACACAGACTATGTAAACCGATCAAAAGCAGAAGATAAGTTATTCCCTAAACCCTAATTTTATCCTAAACCCTAACTACACCTTAAACACTAATTATACCTAAACACTAAAGATATAAGTGTTCGTATATTGTTACGTATATGGATTTTTTTATTTCTCGGACAACATCTACATTTTGGTTAAAACCTAAAGAGATTAAGTATGTAACTATATATGCTTCATGCATGATGAATCGATTACTTTACGACCGATTGTCGAATAAGTTATATAATTACTCGAAACCGTATACCAAAAACCCTAATGTATATTTATACCATGTTTATATGTATACCCAAAACCATAATGTATATTTATAGCATGTTAAATCCTAAACCCTAAACCCTATTTGTATGCTTTTGATTGTTTGAGCCGCAAATTCTTCGCAAATTTTGGCAAACTTTGCGAGGTATTTGCGACGCCACGTGGCAAAGGCCTCGCGAAACTTTGCGGAATACAAATAATTAAGTTATTTTCTTTTACCGGCGTGTTGAAAAATTTGACATGTTTTGCGAGGCATTTGCCATGTGGCGTCACAAATGCCTCGCAAATCTTGGCGGTAGAACAAAAAATTAACTTTGCATGTTTGCCGCGTGGTAAAATTTTGACCAGATTTGCGAGGCATTTGCCACGTGGCGTCGCAAATGCCTCGCAAATCTGGTCAAAAAATTACTATTGCGTGAAAAATCGGTGGACTTTTGCAATGGATTTGCGACTAAAATGCGACTCGGTAAAATTCTATATAACCATCGAAATTCGTTGCTTTCTCCTCACAACCATCCTCTCCACCTTCACTCTACACCTTTCTCTCTCTCTACAAAACAAGGTATTTTTAATTTAAATTTTTAATATTTTATATATTTTTTTAGAATGGTTAGGATAGAAATAGGTATGAAATAAATTTGTGTACATTTTATATATTTAGGTGGATAGTATTAGTTTACGTATGAAATTTTAGATTTAAGTTAAACATATTAGTTTTTACATTTAAATGTATTATTAATCATTTTTATTGTCTATAGAATATAATTTTTTTTAAAATTATATTGCAGATGAGTGATAATGAGTATACTAATTTTCTATCCGCCTACGGTACACCTATACCGCGAAGTGGTGGATTTCACTCACGACACGGAGGTCGTCCTAGTACATCCACTTCTCATATACCAGAATTTATTCCGAAGACGCAGCCGTTTTCAGCATGCTCCACCACCAAATGAGCCGTCTGGGGCTCCAGACTTCCAACATATGACGCTAGAACAGTTTCTCGTTAGTCCTGCACGATGTGTGCTACCGGGATTGGATCCATATCTTTCGCCTAACAACATGGAAAATATTTTTTTTTCAATTAATTAATTAATAACAATTAATTTTTTTTAATATTGTTTATAAACTAATTGTTGTTTTTCAGGTTCTCGAAAAATGAAGTTGGGAAGGCTGTTAGGAAGTTGATCGAGAGGGATTTCAAAAATCCCGCACCCGAATTGGAGCAAGGTTCCTTAAATAACGAGGGATAGATGGTTTCACACTTTTGCAGTAAGTCACAACATTGTCTGAATTAACATAATTTTACCATTTTTCAGGCAGAAGAGAAAGGTGCTCCGGCTACTATACCTGAGCTCTGGGAGAAGACCCACCGAAGCAAGGACGGGACATGGGTTGATCGACGGGTGGAGCAACTTCACGACAATGTGATTGCCCGAGTGGAAGAAATCACATCGATGTCCTCTCCCGATGGCCAACCCACTCAGGTTACCCCAGTAGACGTAAACTGCATCGCTTCTCAGGTAACACAATTCTCAAACAAACTCTAAATACTAATTTATTATATATACATTGTTTAATTACTAATTTTTTCTCTATTCAATTTTAATTTACAGCTTGCTTTCATGAGATTGATTCCGGCGGATATCGAGGGAGTTCTGTATTGTCCAGTTTTGACGTACGGTTCAGATCCGCTTAAAGATCAAAAGCTAGTGAATGAAGAACAGAAGATCATATCGCTCAAGGAGGACCAAAGATCGATGAGGGAGGAGCAGAACGCCTTCAATTTGATGTTTGAGTTGTTTGGGGATACGAATCCCGCGATTCGTGAGATTATGATGAAGAAGAAGGAAGCTGCAGCTGCAGCTCCAGGAACATCCCGCGATGGTACCTCGGATTATGAAGATATCGAATAACTAGTTTTTATTTTATTTTATTTTCGTTGTAAAAATACTCGGTTGATGTATAATATTAATTAAACATAAATTTTATTTTTCTTATTTTTTTTTATTTACAAAAAATAAAATAAAAATTGATTTTTAATAAATAAATTAAATACTTTATTTTTGATTTTTTTTTTTACGAAAATAAAAATAAAATTGATTTTTAATAAATAAATTAGATACATTTGCGATGCATTTGCGACTTCAATAACCACGCAAATGTCTAGCAAATTAGACGCAAATGCCTCGCAAAATTTTAGTCGCAACAAAGCCGCAAATAAGATCCACGCAAACGCCTCGCAAAATTACGTCCTCGCAAATTAGTCGCAAATAAGATCCACGCAAATGCCTCGCAAAATTATGTCCTCGCAAATTGGTAGCAAATCAGATCCACGCAAATGCCTCGCAAAACTACTTCCTTACAAATTGGTCGCAAATATTTTGCAAGGCTTTTGCGTCTAATTTTTTTCGCCTCGAAATTTGCGACGCTGTTGCGGGGATTTTACATTTGTGGCCGGCTACTTGCGACGATACAGAGTTCCTCGCAAAAGCCTCGCAATTTGCCATTTGCGAGGCATTTGCGACCAAAAGAGTAGCCGCAAATAGACATGTATTCTTGTAGTGTACTTAGACCCGACTCTCTAGGATGGCATTATACGAAGTCCAGAAGATACACGGTCAAATCGGGAAATCAAATTGAACAACGGAATATGAATATGGAACACCCAATAACTTTCGGCCCAAACGTGCGACCGTTGCAGGCACAGGCGTGGAAGGTCCAATGTCCGCCAAAGGTAAGGCATTTCCTCTGGCAAGTAATTACGGGGTGCTTATCGGTTAGTGTAAATCTGAAGACTAGGGGGATACGGTGTGAGACTCAGTGTGCCCGTTGTGGATTGGAAAAGACTATAAACCATGCTCTTTTTGAATGTCCTCCCGTATTTCAAACATGGACGCTCTCAACCATCCCTACGGCCAATGCAATCTTCCCGGTATCCTCCATCTACACAAATATGGATTTTTTTTTCTGGCGAGTACCTCCTGCGAATCAGGATCAGAGGTTTCCATGGATCCTGTGGTATATTTGGAAAGCACGAAACGACAAGGTTTTCCGAGGACTAGATATAGATCCATATATTGCTCTGCGAAATGCGGAAACAGAAGCTTTAGTTTAGGAGAAGGCCCAATCGGAGATGCCAAATGATATAATGCTAAATGACGGACAACTAAGGGGACCTCCGGTATATTCAAGTTTGGAATGCTATATTGATGGTTCTTGAAAAGACTTAGATAAATTTTCAGGCCTTGGATGGTACGTTTTTCAAAATGAAGGCACAGGGATCATGATGGGAGCTCGGAATCTGCGATGAAGTCTTTCTCCCTACACGCGGAGATTGAAACTCTAGGATGGGCCATTCAATGTTTGATCGACATGCAGCAGACGGAGGCAGTTTTCGCAACAGACTGTTCTAATTTGGTGAAGATGGTGTCTACACCGACGGAGTGGCCGGCGTTTGAAGTCCACATTGAAGAATTAATGAAACTCAAGGATTTGGGTAACCGAACTGTGGTAAATTAGTTTATTATTCTGATGACACAAAATAATATGATGAAAAGAAGATTTTCAAGAATTTTTTTTGGTATGGCCGGCGTCCGGAACTAGTCTCCGGCACCGTGCCCTTTTCTTATTCTTTTAATTTCTTTTAAGTTATGTGTCTTTTGCCCCTCTGAATTTTGGTTCATTTCGTTGCTTCGTCCTTCTCCGATGAAAATTAGTGGTTGGAGGTTTATTATTGGCAAATTTGACCAAAAAAACAAAATATAATTCACCATCTAACCAATTTGGTGTGATAACTACACTATAGTATGTGTAATTTGTAAATAGGACCAAAATACCCCAACGAAAATGAGAATAAAACCTAAATATCATAGTGATGGCTACACTATGGTATATGCAAAGTCGTCATTTTTTTTTTAATTGGTTAGCCACTTTATTAAGTTATTGTATGGTTATTTTGTGAATTAATAAGTCCAATTTGGTTATTACCCTACTTAACTTTTGTATTTATTATCACTTAAAGAGAAAAAATAATACATTTATTCATTGTCCCGTCAACATATGCCTTGAATGAATTGCCATAATTCAACTTTCCAATCTAATAAATACAAAATTTGTGCAAACCCCATTAATTCAGTGGTCTGACAAATGATTCATTAATACTTCTACACCAGATGATATATGATTCGTTTTCCGAAAAAAAATGATTTATGCTAATTAATGGAGGCAAATTTATATGAGATCTTCAACATGGTGCAAATAGAACCATTCGTCGTGATTCTACATGAACATGGTGCATATATAACAGTTTGACATGGATCCTTATAAACGTTGATTTGTCTGTTGTATAATCATTCATATAATTATTGTCATAATATATCATAAATTTTGACGTTAAAAACAAGAAAAAAATACAAAACTTTGATTTAGTCAAAACTCTACCACTACATTTATCGTATATATATTAAGTATCCTTCGCAACTCATTGCTCTTCGCTCCAAAACGTAAACAAGAAAAGAAAAAAAAAAAGAGCAAATCAAGCAATGTCTATCTTTCTCTATTTCATATTTCTCTTACCTCTCCTTTTAATTTTCTTCAAAAAGCTCTCACCTTCTAAAGGGAAACTTCCTCCGGGACCTATAGGTTTTCCGCTCATCGGAAACTTACATCAACTTGGAAAATCTCTCCACATATCTTTACATAAACTCTCTCAAGACTATGGGCCCGTGATGTTTCTTCGTTTCGGTGTGGTCCCTGTGGTTGTCGTCTCCACAAGAGAAGCAGCTGAAGAAGTTCTCAAGACTCATGATCTCGAGACTTGTACCCGACCAAAGCTAAGTGCGACCAAGTTGTTCTCTTACAACTACAAAGGCATTGGCTTTTCTCAATACGGTGATGATTGGAGAGAGATGAGGAAGCTTGCGATGCTTGAGCTCTTCAGCTCGAAAAAGCTAAAAGCTTTCAGGTATATTAGAGAGGAAGAGAGTGAATTGCTCGTCAAGAAACTCTCGAAATCTGCTGAGACACAAAGTTTGGTGGATTTGAGAAAAGCTCTTTTCTCTCTTACCGCGAGTATCATATGTAGACTCGCGTTTGGACAGAACTTCCACGAGTGCGATTTTGTCGATATGGACAAAGTTGAAGAGCTTGTGCTCGAGTCTGAGACCAATCTTGGCTCATTCGCGTTCACTGACTTTTTTCCCGCGGGTCTCGGGTGGGTTGTAGACCGGATCTCTGGCCAACATTCGGAGTTGCACAAAGCCTTTGCAAGACTTAGCAATTTCTTTCAACATGTGATCGATGATCATTTGAAGCCCGGACAATCTCAAGATCATTCAGACATCGTTGGTGTCATGTTGGATATGATCAATAAACAAAGCAAAGTCGGTTCTTTTAAAGTCACCTATGATCATCTAAAAGGAGTTATGTCTGTGAGTATAACAATCTTTTAAGTTTATGTGCATAAATTGAGTTGACAATAAGATATTGTAGCTAATAGTTGTTTCTTAAATGATCAGGATGTTTTTTTAGCGGGAGTAAACGCAGGAGCGATCACGATGATATGGGTGATGACAGAGCTAACCAGACATCCGAGAGTGATGAAGAAACTCCAAGAAGAGATTCGAGCAACTCTTGGAGACAACAAAGAAAAGATCACAGAACAAGATCTAGAGAAAGTTCAATACTTGAAATTTGTGATCGAAGAAACATTCAGATTACATCCACCAGCTCCTCTCTTGCTCCCAAGAGAGACAATGTCTGACTTAAAGATTCAAGGCTATAATATTCCCAAGAACACGATGATCCAGATCAACACTTACACAATAGGACGTGATCCCAATTGCTGGGAAAACCCTAACGATTTCATCCCCGAGAGATTTATCGATAACCCTGTCGAATATAAGGGTCAACATTTCGAATTGTTGCCATTTGGTGCTGGTCGTAGGATCTGTCCCGGGATAGCCACAGGGATCACCATCGTGGAGCTTGGCCTCCTTAACGTTCTCTACTTCTTTGATTGGAGTTTGCCTGATGGAATGAAAATTGAAGACATAGACATGGAAGAAGTTGGAGCTTTGGTCATCGGCAAGAAAGTTGCTCTTGAGCTAATACCAACTCCACGTAAATGATGAAAGTCGTGAAGAGATGTAAATAACAAAATAAGATCAAGGTTTCTTTGTGTGGCTCTCTTGCAATCGGTTTGATTTTGAATTTGTTGTTTTTTTTTACGTTCATCATGAGTTGTAATCGGTAGATTTTTATGTTCATTATGTTTAAATCATGTTCTCGATAAAAATAAAACTTCCGATTGTGACCTTAGTAATCATCTTTGTGTGTTTTTAGTAACGTTCAAAGTTTTATTTAAGCTACCGTTTGAATAAAAATCAGTTTAAAATTGATAGAAGACTAACATGAACATGCTTCAGTTTAATAAAATCTTTTAATTATTTTGGCGGATTTGATTTTGACATATAAATTAAGAAACCTTAAAGTGAATTTTAAAATAAAAGAAAAACTTAATCGTAAACTTATATTTTTAGCAGATAAAATAAGATTAGTGTCCTATCTTGAAGATTTTGGGCCACAAAAACGTAATGAGATACTAACTGTCTAAACGTAGTTTATTTATGAGTCTATGACCCAAAAAAAATAGACATATAGTTGGTCCAAATTCGTAGGATAATAATTCCAAATGAACTCTTTTCACATGATAAAATCTAAACCTTTGAAATTTTCAAAATTATAGTTGGATTCTTATAAAAGTTTTTCAACTACATCAAATTATCCAAATAATTTTATTTAGACACATATATATAAATTTTATTGACATAAATGCATATTGATAAAACATGTCAACACTTTTCTTTGAAAGATTTGACGATTCAAATAATTGGACTATTCTTGAATCATACAGTTGTTAAATAACTCTACTTGCATTAAAGTCGATGATAGCCATAAATGCGAGGATGACATTTTCTTAGTGTGCTATCCGAAAATTTTAAGCCGCTGTTCACTGTTCAATACTAGAAATTAACTTGCCGGTTCTGAAAATCAAATCTTTGTTTCTTTGTTGGGAAAGAAAAAAAGGATACAAAATCTTTCAGTTCTTAAGCTTCATAACAGCCACAAAAATCATAGTACAATTTTTTTTGGGACTTATCCTACGATTTCGAGTTATTTTTAGATACTATCTCTCAGAGTTGTAGTTTTTAATTAAACGGTTTGGTGTTAAAATATTCTGATCTATCAACGGTTAACAATATATATTGAAAGAAACTAATAGAGTAATAGTTGAGTGAAAAGCACACCCGACCCACATTAAAAAATAATTAAGAGTCTTAGAGTATAATCATATTTTGGGCTCTTTGTTAAACATGGCCCTAAAAATTTGATTTTGACAAAGTTTATGTTAAGATTACGGGGTTGCAACTCAAAATCAATTGGCAATGGATGAATTGGCCCATATCTTTTATATACTATACTTAAGCCTCATCATAACTTGCAACTCAAAATCAATTGGCAATGGGCTAACATGAACATACTTCAATTTAATAAAATCTTTAAGTATTTGGGCAGATTTTAACTTATAACTACATCGATTTTGGCGGATTTGATTTTGACGTATAACTTAAGAAAATTTAAAGTGAATTTTAAAACAAAGAGAAAATGACTAAAACAAACCTCTACTTTTTAAAAGTATTTATTTAATACCCATATTTTTTCAGAAATTGTTTTATTTCTCTAAGAACAGAAAACTCCTCAAATAAATGCCAAACTTTTTTAAAAGTGTCCGTTTAGAACCTCAGATATTTGAACCGGGAAAATAAGCGGGTTTTCGCACAACTCAGTTTAGTTAAATGGCCAAAACACCATTTTTAATCCGTTAACGGACGATGATGTGACATATGCAATTGACGGAATTGAATAAAATTGATCCGTTTCACTTAACTAAATCTACCATATACCATGATATCTTAAAATTAAGCATTTGTGTGAAAAATCAGAAGAGACAAATGTCGTATTCTTCTTGTCTCAATTTGATTTTAAGAATAAAAAGGAAACCTAGATTATCGACAACACAAGCCCATAATTGAGAAAATGAGTTTCACAGAGAGGATAATCGAATTGTCTATATGACCAATACTTACTAACTTTACAAACTTATCAGAATCGAAATGACAATACACATTCCAATGAAAGCGCATAACAAACTGCAATAAAGAGAGTGCTAAGATTTGCATTCCTTAAGTCGCTTCTTCAATGCTTCATATTCAAAAATATTCAAACACAGCTGTTCATTATTCTTTTCCAGCTCTATTTATAGAATATATCCTCTAAAACTCGTATCGTGCTTCTATCATTGTTACTTTTAGCCATCCATAAGTACAAGTAATATTTTTCCACCTAAAAATCCACAAAATTTTCCTCACCCTACCTTCGACAGTCAAAAAGACCATTTTATTTGATTTAAGATTAATTTTAAGTTTTCATGATTTGATTGGATTAGTGAAGATCGATTTTATTAGAGTCTTTCAATTGCATATGTCACATCATCCTCTATTAACAAATTAAAAAATGGTATTTTGACTATTCATGGAACTAACATATGAGAAATAAATATTTTTAAAAAAGTTTGATATTTATTTGTGGAGTTTTCTGTTTTTAGAGGAATAAAATGATTTTTGAAAAAGTTTGGATATTAAAAGAAGGGTTGGTTGCGTATTCCCCCCCCCCTAGAAGTGCCACTAAAACGATTTTCCCCCAGACTTTTTATCTCTTCGTTTTACTACACAGACTATGTAAACCGATCAAAAAACTACACGAACTAATTTTCTCTTCAAAATTGACCAAATGAAATTTGTTAAACTAATTTCGTAATTAAACCGTAACCACGGTTAAGTAAACTAAAATCGCGTTTTGAAAATCACTTCGTATTCCCCCCTAGAAGTGCAACTAGAACGATTTCCTCCTAGATTTTTACCTCTTTGTTTTACTACACGAACAATTTAAATCGATCATAAAACTACATGAACTTATTTATCTCTTTACGAAATAAAATTGATTTAGCCAATTTCAAAATTATGTTAAGTAAACCGTAATCGGGTTTTAGAAATCACGATTAGCCTAGTCAAAATATACTATTTTGCCATGAAGGTCTTCGGGAGGACGAGATGGGGCCATCGCACGAGAGAGGATTTAATCAGGAGATAAGTGTAGGTTTAATTTAATGCCACTGCTAATGAAGGTCTGTCCAATCAAGTATGCACATCCTTAGCCTATCTTCAATTGTCATGATCGTTCTTTTTGTCTGTCCATCCGTCTCTGGATGAAATGATGTACTCATGTTTAAATTTGTGCCCAAGGCATTTTGCAGGGCCCTCCAAAATATTGAAGTAAATCTTGGATCTCGATCGGACATGATGTTCCCTGGAACCCCGTGGAGCCTCACTATCTCGTTAATATACATTTCTGCTAGTATCTCCACCTTATATGTATCTTTCATGGGTATCATATGAGCCATTTTGGTCAATTTATCCACTATTACCCATATGTAGTTATTCTGCCTTCCTCGCGCTGTAGGCAATCTTCTGACAAAGTCCATGGCTATTGAATCCCACTTCCACTCTAGAATAGGTAAGCTCTGAAGTAACCCTCCTGGTACTTAATGCTTTGCTTTGACTTGCTGACAAGTCTGACATTGTGCCACCCATTGTGCCACCGACTTCTTCATTTCTGGCCAATGATAATATCGTTTGATATCTCGGTATATTTTAGTACTCCTTTGATGAATACTTAACACTAAATGATGTGCTAATCCTAGAATTTCTTCTTGCAGTCCTTGTCCTTTAGGAACTGTGATCCTCCCATTTAGTAATAAAGTTTCATCTACTGCTACATTATATCCACTAGCATTATGTCCGTCTTGGCCTCTAATTTTTTCAGTAATCTATTGTAGCTTCTCGTCCTTTTCTTGCTCTTCTCGAATTCTTTGTATATTTGCTTATGTCCTTCGTCAACTCAAAGCATCCGCTACCACATTCGCCTTATCCGGTTGATACTGAATCTTGAGGGCATAATCTGCTATAAACTCCATCAATCTTCTTTGTCGCAAGTTAAGATCAGGTTGGGTGAAAAGGTACTTAAGGCTTTTGTGATCCGTAAATACCTGAACACTTTCTCCGTATAAATAGGATCTCCATATCCTAAGTGCGAAAACCATCTCGTCCTCCTGAAGACCTTCATGGCAAAAATAGTATATTTCGGTTAGGCTAATCGTGATTCCCAAAATACGATTACGGTTTACTTAACATATTTCAAAATTAGCTAAACCAATTTTATTTCTTAAAGAGATAAATAAGTTCATGTAGTTTTATGGTCGATTTAAATTGTTCGCGTAGTAAAACAAAGAGGTAAAAGTCTGGGGGAAATTGTTCTAGTTGCACTTCTAGGGGGGATACGAAGTGATTTTCAAAATACGATTTTGGTTTACTTAACTGTGGTTACGGTTTAATTACGAAATTAGTTAAATCAATTTCATTTGATCAATTTTGAAGAAAAAATTAGTTCGTGTAGTTTTTTTATCGGTTTACATAGTCTGTGTAGTAAAACGAATAGATAAAAAGTCTGGAGGGATCGTTTTAGTGACACTTCTAGAGAGGGAAATACGCAGCCAATTTTTAAAGGAACATTTTTAAAAAAATTTGGGATTTATTTGTAAAATTTTCTATTTAAAAAAAAATAAAATGATTTTTGCAAAAAATTGAGTACTTTTTAAAAATAGATGTTTTTTTAGTTATTTTTTCTAAAATAAAAGACAAACTTAATCGTAACTTATATTTTTAGCAGACCTATCTTGAAGATTTTGGGACACAAACGTAATGAAAAACTGTCTATGCACAAAATTTAAGAAGCGGGCCAGGGTCTCTTGATAATCATGGAGACAAGATAATAAGTGATATTCCCACGCGCTTAACGCTGTTTCTCACGCGCTAATCAGATATTTTAGTGATTTACGAATTTGTGTTTTTAATCGTTAATTTTTATTTTTATGATTTGAAATTTTTGAACTGTAAATTCTTAAATTCTTTTGAGCAAAAACCAGATTATATAATGTTTAATTGAGGAGCTATGGATGGAAACTCGTAAAAAAAATTTAATCAAAACAGTAATAACCCTTTTTAGTGAATGTTTTGAAAATCGGATCAGACATTAACTTGGCATTATCATTGCATTGTTAGTCGAAATGAATTTTTAAATATTTTATATATTTTGTTTAAGTTGGATTTTATAAACTTTTTTCTCAAGTGCATCAATTCATCTAGATAATTTTGTTTTAGTTATGTAATTTATTTTTGACCCAAAAAAATAGATATATAGTTGATAAACATAATCATAAATGTTTTATTCTTTTTCTTCAAATCTATAACTGGATCAAACTGTAGGATAACAATTCCAAATAAACTCTTTTCACATTCTAAAATCAAACTTTTGAAAATTTCAAAATTATAGTTGGATCCTTAAAAACGTTTTTCAACTATATCAGATCATCCAAATAATTTTATTTAGATATATATATATATATATATATATAATTATTGACATAAATGCATATAGTTGATAAAAAATTTCAACACTTTTCTTTGAAAGATTTGACCATTCAAATAATTGGACTATTCTTGAATCTTGATAGTGCAGTTGTTAAATAATTTGAGGGCATGGTTGTGCTTTGGCACGACTCTACTTGCATTAAAATCGATGATAGCCATAAATGCGAGGATGACATTTTCTTAGTGAACTATCCGAAAATTTTAAGCCGCCGTTTCTGAAATTGATGATAGCCATAAATACTAAAAATTAACTTGCCGGTTCTGAAATTGAAAACTTTGTGTCGACAAAATATATATATTTTTTTTTTGAAATCTTTGTTTCTACGTTGACAAATAGAAAAAAGGATACAAAATCTTTCAATTCCTAAGCTTCACTACAGCCACAAAATCATAGTACGATTTTTTCTTCTTTTGGGATTTATCCTACTTTCTTTTTACAAATATACATTTAGAATTGTAGTTATTAATTAAACGGGTTGGTGTTAAAACATTATGAATCATCAACGGTTAAAAACATATATTGAAACTAATAATTGAGTTTTCCGGATTGGTTTAATAGAGTAATGGTCTAGTGGTAACACAAAAAGGTTGGTTTTCTTGTGCTTTGAGTTCAATCATCTATTGGAACGAAATATTATTTTTTAAATCGAAATATCTAAAATCTGATTCCGGATACCGGAGAAAATTATGGATCAAATGTAACACCTCAATTTTTGGAAATATGTGGTGCATGCGGAGATGCTTAAAAAAATTGATTTGACTACCTATATCATCAAAGTGCACTTATTTTTTTGTAACTCATCTTGACAAAACTCTAGAGTTAAGCGTGTTTGAGCTGGAGCAATTCGTGGGCGTGGGGCCACGAACGGTGACGGTCGGAGCTTTACATCAAAGATTCAGAACTCCCCCATGATTTAACCAAAAAAAAAACTAATAGTTAAGTGAAAAGTATATCCGACCCAATATAAAACATAATTAAGAGTTTTAGAGTATAATCATATTTTTGGTGTTTTGTTAAAAGTAACACTAAAGATTTGATTTTGAGGCATTTTTCGGAATGTGATGTTTGTATGAAATACTTTTTAGAAATTTGGACAAAGTCAAGTGAAAACGTTTGAAACGGAAATAAATGTTTGACAGTTTACTCCAAATTTGAACACACCATTTAAAACTTAGTTAGTCGTCTAAGATTATTGTGCAGAGAAAATATTCATACAAACAGCAATTAGAATCAACGTTAATAATAACAAAAATATTTTCTGGCACAATAATCTTATGGATAGCATCTTCTTACATGTCTCTTATCATCTCTTTTTTCCGTTCTTTGCTAAAAGGTTATCTCGTCGTCTCTCTTACATTTGATTTTTTTTGTGTGGCCGTTGTTTGTCAGCCCACTATTGTTTACCACCAAACAAATTTCTCAACCACTTGTACAAGATAAAACACTTTGAAATGACAATGTGAAAATTCGAATGTTTAAAATCGTCTCTACACTCTTTCGTATGGAAGTGGTGGTCTTCTATCAAAAAATTATAATTTCAAAAGAGAGAACATATACAATAGAAATTCTATAAATTAATACTCGATAAATTAATAAACACGAAAAATTAATAATTTTTTCCAATTCCAAGTTAGATCAATTCAAAAATTAACACAAATCGATAAGATAATAAATTTTAAAAAACACCTATGTAAATACATGGTACCATTAATATTATAAATTGATAATTAGTATATAAAAAACTTATACAACATAACTAAGACAATCTACTAAAATATGATTCTAGCATTGTTTGTTTATTTACAATTAAAATATCTTTTGAGTTATTCTCTAATTTTACATATAGCATCCAAAATTCATGGTGTTGCTTTCTCGGCATCCATACAAAAATTATGATAAATTTTTGATGCGATAATTGATTTTACGCGTAACTGTTTCTAAATGTATCATAATATTGTCTTCAAATTTATCATCAACATTAAAGATAGTATGCATAATTTCCTCTAAACTATGAACTTCTAAGCATGTATCATTTTAACCAGAATAATTGAGTGTTATTGACAAGTTCATAAATATCGTTTACACAAGTCAATTCATCTTCTAAATTCTTTGATATGGAATTTCTTAAAAAAAATTTGCGGTGTCAGAAACAATTTGTTATTGCCTCTTATTTAAAGAAAATGAAAATTTAGAAGATTTTTCACTTTTAAAAAATTATAATTTATAATGGTTAATTTATCGATAAATTAATAACTTTATAAATTAATAAAATATTATAATTCTGACACTATTACTTTATAGATTTTTTTTGCCGTGTATATATATATATATATATTTTTGTTTTATTCATAATAAATAATAAATTAAATTACATATACAATTCACTAAATCGAATATATATAATTTACTAACATATACAATTAAATATTCAAAAGTAGTACATAAATATTTGTTTTTAAAATTTCTTAATTAATCTTTTTATTTTTGAGTGTATATTTCTGTATTATTATAAAAAAACGTGTTTTTATCAACAATTCTCTTTTTCAAAGTGATAAAAAGGCGATTTTCTAGGGGTTTATCTAGTGTGGCCGGCGTCTGGAACTAGTCTCCGACACCGTATCCTTTTCTTATACTTTTAATTTTTTTTTTCGGGTTGTGTGTCTTTTGTCCATCTGAATTTTGGTTCATTTCGTTGTTTCGTCTTTTTCCGATGAGAATCAGTTCTAGCGGCTGAAGGTTTATTATGGTTTGGGTTGTAGATCTCCAAGGAGTGGAGTTTGTAGCGGTGGATCAAGCCCTCACCATCGAGATTTCATTATTTTGGTGTTGGTTGTTTGCGAGAGAAGTTGATTTTTGTTTGCAGTAGTGAAAATGTTTCACTTAAGGACCTTTTTGGTTTTGGTGTGGCCAAGAATAAGCCTCCTATTTTGTTCCTCTTGGCCGCTCTCTCCATGGAATCATATCGGTTGAATTCGAAATTGGCCAGATTCAGTTCTTGGACTTTGTGTTTTTCTCGTTGGGGCTTTTGTTTCTTTTTCTTACTTAAAATTATTTTTTAGCTGGAGATAGAGCTTTTGGCTGGAGTTTTTTCCATCGTAATATTTCGTTAGTTTGCGGTAGAGTGTTGGTAAGAATATTTCATTGTCTCGATTATGATGTGTTTTGCGGTTCTCAATTGTCCAACTGTCCATTTGGCGGATTTCACTGAAGCAAATTCAACCGGGATAACCTTCACAAAGGCAAAAAAAAAAAAAAAAAGACACATCAAAATAAGAGAATATAATTTACTTATTTTTGTTTTATCGCCAAAAATATTAGAAACACGTCTTCAACGAATGTTGTGCATAAATTCTGTTTGATTGATCGTTTTATGACTCGAAACATGGCAGGATTGGTATTGCCAATCTGTTATTAAAAATTCCATACTCATCAAAATGTCGGTGCGAAAAAGACGTTGATTACTCTTTGTGTTTTTTATCTGTCAGATTTCTTCTCTAATGTAATCCATTCCAATTCATGTCAATCCGAGAAAAAATATGTTTTATCAATCATTAACATGGTTCAGTCGACCCTTTTAATGAAATCATATAGTAATCAATTTGGAGTAAGAGGTAAACTCGTTCTCTTTGAATTGGATTTTTTACGGAAATTTTTTTGCTGTTGTTGGACCACTTTGATACGTCCGACTGATCCTACACAAACTTTGTTTTAAACAATTTTAATTTTTAATATCTTTTTAAAATAATAAAACAAATGAGTTGAGTTTGATTTATGAAGCAATGTTGTAATTATAATTTATAATAAATGACATTACACAAGTTTACTTTTGCTAAGAAGCCTATAAATCTATTTGTAGATAAATCATAAATCACACAACCCAAACTCGAAAGCAAAAATGGATTGTCGAATTTTACGCATAGATAAAGAACGGAACCTTGCCAAAACGAATGTACTAGCATAAGTACATTCTCATTAAATGCTTTTAACTCCGCCAATCTATCAAAGTTTACATAAAACTTCATTACACGCATTTATTAATTTATGATATGCATTTATATAACACTTGCAAATTAAGATCTATGAACTTGCAAATCCTAGAAAAATATATAACATTACATCACTACACAATAAAGCATATAGAGAAAAAGAAAGCATCTTCTCTTATTATTTTAAGACAAGATTCCTTTTCTGTTTGTTCAATGACGACGAATAGGCACAAGTTGAAGAGAAACTTTCTTGCCAACAATAACCGCACCTTCTTCTTCCATGTCGATATCTTTCACCGTTGTTCCTTCAGGCAATCCCCAATCAAAAAAGTAAAGCAAATTCAACAATCCCAATTCGACCATCGCGATCCCCATAGTCATACCGGGACAAACCCTTCGACCAGAACCAAACGGCAAAAGCTCAAAGTTAAGTCCTCTGTAATCAATAGAACTATCAGCAAATCTTTCCGGTACAAACTCATCTGGATTCTCCCAGAGGTTAGGATCGCGTGCTATCGCGTAAACGTTGATCATGATCTGAGTTTTTTTTGGAATGTCGTAGCCTTGGATCTTGATATGTGACATTGTCTCTCTTGGTAATAAAAGTGGAGCTGTTGGGTGTAATCTGAATGTCTCTTTGATCACTAGCTTGAAGTAGTTAAGTTGGTTAAGATCTTGTTCTGTGATTCTCTCTCTTTTTTCACCAAGTATTGTCCTAATCTCATCTTGCACTTTCTTCATCACTCTTGGGTTTCTTATTAGCTCTGTCATTGCCCAAAGTATGGTCGTCGCACTTGTGTTTACTCCGGCAAGAAATATATCCTAAATCCAATCCAAAATAAAATAAACAAAGTGTAAATACAGATGAATTTATAATGCCGTATACTAGTTCAAGATCATAATATATCATAAAATTTAGATAATTGTTTATAGAATTTTTTTGTAGATTTTAAGGATTTATTTCTTCTTGATAATTACACATGGAAGAAATGGAGGTTTATATGACTACAAATCAGATTCTTACTTTAATGTTCTTAAGTCACCACCAAACTGATTGTTACAAATAGATTTCGCGGAATACTAGCTATATCCAATATAGGTTGCAACAAATAGATTTCACAGAAAACTAGCTATATCCGACCCAAGTTGTATCTAGGTTGGCCATTCAATTTAACCTTGTATCACATACTTCGTTTCACACAAAAACGTCGTTTTGACACAATACAGAACTTTTTTTTTTAAAACATATTCTTATTTGGTATACTATTTACTAAATGAGAATGTTTAAATTCAAAGTCTATTTAGTATATGATCATCTATAGATATAGATGTTATGAAAAAAAATTATTAAATTATCATAAGAAATTATTCTAGTATACAAATTTGTTTGTATATAATTCTTTTTGATGTTTTATATCTTGATTTTTTCATATATTTAACTAAACAAAAGCTCATAGTATGTTCAATGACTTTCAGAGAGATTACAGAACTCTAGTAATTGGGTTAAATTAGTTTAAATTTAATGAGATGATCCGCAATTAATTTGATCCTTTTTTAATCTATAACGCATACCCCACATGGACACACACACAAACTACCACTTGAATCCAGATTGTGACATTTTAGCAATACTAATGGAAACTACTAGACTATTAATTGAGTCAATATACCATAATTTAAATTATGCAAGAACGTTAACAAAACTACTTAAAGATTTATAAAGTGAGGATTAAAATGCTTACAGAGATTACTCCTTTGATATGATCAGTAGTGAGCTGAAAAGAAGCATCTTTGCCTTGTTTATTCATCATATCAATCATCACATCCACAACATCTGGAGTCTCCAACACTCTTCTTCCTGGCTTTAGATGATCATCGAGCACTTGGTTGAAGAAACCATCGAGCTCTGCGAAAAGTCCGTTTAAGCTCTTGCTTTGACCGGTGATTAGATCAATGATCCAACCTCCCGGAAAGAAATTAGAGAAAGCGAATTTCCCCTGAATCTTCTCCGACCTAGATGCTAATTCCTCCATACCATCTTCGTCGATAAACTCGGATTCGTGAAGATTTTGTCCGAAGGCGAGTCTACACACGATACTAGCGACTAAAGTGAAAAGGGCTTTCTTCAGATTCACAGGAGATTGTTTCAGAGAAGCATGAGAGAGTTTCTTGACCAACAAGTCATTCTCTTCTTCTCTTATATACCTAAAAGAATTGAGTTTTTTCAAGCTGAATAGCTCGATCACAGCGAGCTTCCTCAATGCTCTCCATTCTTCTCCGTAAGGAGCGAATCCGATGTCTTTGAAGTTGTAAGAGATTTTCTTTGTCGCTATGGTTTCTGGTCGGCTGCAACAATCTAGGTCATGGGTTTTGAGAACTTCTTCTGCTGCTTGGTTTGATGAGATTATGATGACAGGGACGAATCCGAAGTGGAGTTTCATCACCGGTCCGTGGATTTTCGACAGGTTTTGAAGACATTTGTGTGGTAATCCTTCGAGGTTGTGTAAGTTTCCGATGATCGGAAGTTTTGGTGGGCTTGGAGGAAGTTTCAGTTTTGAGGTTTGGAATTTTTTTGTGAAGATTAATGTTACTAAGAGAAGTAGCAAAAGCAAGAGGAAACAGAGGAAAATTGACATTTTTGTGTGTTTTGCTCTGTTTTTTCTTTTCTATTTTTCTAAGCGAAGAAGAATTTAAAAGAGAAATGAAATTAGACTTTTCAACATTGGAGAAGTCAATAAAACATTATATGATTTTGGTAACTTGAGACGAGGATGGTTTCTCCACGGCTACTCTTAGTTCATGGGTCGTTTTCGATAAAAGTCAAAAAGTCAATGATGAATTAAATTTTAAATTGAATACCGATCGGTTTTTTTTTTGTCGATGGGTCTTTAGTCTCTTTTTATTTTCTATCCTTTTGTGGGGAGGTAATGGAATTCCAAGGTTATATTTTGTTCTTTTTGTTAACCAGGATGTTCCCGAACAAATCTCGTTAATTCTCCAAAAATAAACGTAATCCTCGAATAATTCATTTATCTAATTTTCAATAGGCATAAAGTATGACACTATTTTTCTTTTTCCATACCGACTTTTTTTTTTTTTTAATTGTTTAATTTAAATGCTGGATGTATGATATACTTTGTATCTTGGGCAAATTATCCTCTAGATGCCACTCAGTTCCAAAAAACAATAAGTATCTACAGTTGTGGGGTTTTGCATCTGGATAATAAGTGTAAACTTTTTGGATCAGATCGGACTCTGGGTGTCTTTTGTCAAAGGAAAAGAGAAACTACTTTAAAATCTTTTTTTTCACACCAATTAGTTATAAAATAGTGAAAAAAAAATCATTTTGCTGGAAAAAAGAAACAGAATATTAAAAGCAGAGGAGTGTGTTTTCCTCTCAATTTTTTTTTTAATGTATTTTTCTTCTAATAAACACAAATTAATGCAGTATATTTTAGTATATTTTATGTATATCTCTGAAAACGAAAATTTTCAACTCTTTTTCTTTCAGAAACCGATAATAAAATCGAATATATTTATTTAAAATTCTGTGAAATCTCAGAAAATATAATAGTAATATATGTTTTAATTATAATATTCTTAAGAGTGAGATCTTGTATATATATATATTTTTTTTTTTGAGAAAAAGATCTTGTATACCTTCTTATCCACATGAAGATTAAAGTAATAACTTTTTAAAATTTATAATTCAAACCTTAAGTAACAAAAATCATTATTGTCTATGGGATTTTCAGCGTGGTTTGTGGCATGTGGATGATTGTCTATTTGTTATTGTTTGGAGTCCTGCGGCAATATTATCCATTCTTGAAATTGTATTATTTGTTGCTGTTTGTAGTCCTGCAACAACATTATCACTTCATGAAATTTTCACTGTTCCAATTTGGGTAACACAAAAAAATATCTCGAACATATTATACTCCAGACTAGAAATAAACCAAATCGCTTTAGGATTGGTTGAACCAATGCTCACAAATAAACCACTACTAGATCCAACATTCATGGATAAAACTAAAATAATGGTGGAAACTGAGTTAGACAAAGCATTCTCTCAAAGGATTGCTTTGGATGATAAAAATGGTACGATCTCCATGTGAATGTGGAGTACTCATGGATTCCTTCAAAATGTGATATTTAGACCACAGGGAATAACAATGTGGAACAATCTCCACATCCTCAAACTTTATCCACTCAACTAAAGGAATTGCCTAAAACGTCAGGGGACACCTCTGTCCATGTCTCTGCCTCTACATCAAACAATGAGTCTATTACTGCACCTATGATGCATCAGCTACAGTACATGTTCCAGCAACCTTACCCACTGCTGAGTTTGCCACTTCGAATGTCTTTGATACTCAATGAATTATCACAGATGCTAGCTTGCCATCCGAACCAGCCACAATTATAGCTACTACTACCCCGACGATTGTTGGAGTTGATTCAGCCTTTGCAACAACTAGTTCAGTCGCCGAGAATGTACCAACTACTTAAACTTTGTCTGAACTTCCCAACACTAGCTCAAAACCTTCAACAACAAATGAAGATGTAATGATGGAGACTTCACCCATCATTACAGGAATGCCTGAGATTGCTCCCATCAACAAAAACATTGACTTTGTTGTCCCTCCATCCACACAACCCATTTTCTCATCTCATGCTTCTCAATTAGGAACATCATCACAATTGGTTAATGAGGTTGTTGTTTGGGATATAATTCACATCAATCCCTTTGTTGCCCTTTAATATGGAGTTCTTACAAGTTTTGAATCTGATGCATCTGCTCAGAGATCACAAGGAGAAAGTTCCATAAAGCCAACCCAAAAAATACAAAAAATGCAATGGACTAATATCAATAGACATGGTAACTGTGATCGTCGAGGCCGTCGCAACCGTGGTCCAATCAACTAGGTATCTCTTATGAGTAGTAGCTTCATTAGCTCCTCTTATATGTTTAAACTTCTATGTTTAAATTGCTCTTTCAAACTATTTTTCGTAATCTTTGTAACCACAAAGTCATAGCCTTGTATTATAGAATATCCTTTATAAAAAAATGAGAATCATTATTGTTGTGCAACTAAATTATGGTTATTTTTTAAAAAGTTGACATATGTTTTAAAACTACCATATGTTTCAAAAATAATAAAAACAAATAAAAAGGTTTGCATAAATTTATATTCTAGCAAGAAGTTAACTTGTTCTCTCTAGTCTGGCAAGACAGTGCATAGTATTGCTGTTTTTTTAAGGTTCGTGTATTTTAATACTAGTTGTCTATTTTGAAGAAAATGAAGTTTTTATGGTATTTCTCAAAAGAGATGAAGAAGATTGTCTATTTTATAAAATAATCAACTATTTATTTTTTTAAGAAAATAAAGTTTCCATGGGTTTTTTCAAAGCGAAATAAAGAGAATTGGTTGTTTTATATAAATTAGACAGCTATTAATTAAGCTCCGTAGCTGTTTATTTTTTTTAAGAAAACAAAGTTTTTGAAAATATATCAGCTACGCTACAGGAAACGAACACAATAGCACCTGAGGTTATTTTCTCAAGAATTCATTACTAGATTAAACGTTAAATATACTTACAAATTCCACTCACCGACTTCAATCTAGCCTCACATATACATAGATCTATACGTGATCTATGAATCTCTCTCTACCCCTTAGGCTCTGATACAGATACAGATCTCTTACAAGAAAACCCTGAACCATTTTACTAAGAAATAAGCTCTTAATTGTGTTCGCCATTTTCCTAGGCTAACACACTCCTATTTATACACAATAGGTGGGTGGCTAAACCTAGCCGTGACCTCCAAGGTGAGATGATACTAAATCTTCAACAATATCACCTTTTTCCTTATTCTTAGGCAAGACATAAGGAAAATCTTCATTGCTCCTTGATCCTTTTCAAGATATTTCTCCAGCTCAGCTACAGCTTCTGGCTCGTCCATATTAGTTTGAATCGCCTGGCACAGCCCATCTCTTCAAGTCCACGTTGTCTGATACTCAATCCAGTCCGCTTGTATCATTTCCTGTAGTACTTTGCACCTGGTACATGAACTGCTTCAATCAGCTGCATCTTTAGTTTTTATTGTGTTTTCCTAAAAGAGATGAAGAAACTTTTATTTGTCGTAAAATAGAAAACTATTAAATTATGTAGTTTTTTAAGAAATGATTTAGGGTTTTTTGTACATCGAGATCCTTGGGTATGGAGATTTTGGCAACTAATATCTAATTTGTAATTAGATTTTACAAAATAGACTATTGTGTAAATCTACTTTATATTTTTACGAAGCAGATTGCTGCATAAATCTATTTCGTATTTGAATTTTATAAAGTAAACTACTGCGGAAATCTATTTAGTACAAAACAAATTATTGGGGAAGTTTGAAAGCAAACTACCATGCAACAAAGTTTGTTTCGTATTTGGATTTTACAAAACAATTACCGCAGAAGTTTGATTCGTATTTAGGGGGTGTTATTCAATGATGGATTTTAATGGAGTTTAAATCTAAGCAGAATTCACTGTTATTCAATCAATGATTCTAAATTCTACTTTAAAATATGGTGTTATTGGATATGGTATTTGTAAATTTTGTCTTAAAGATTTTAAAATCTGGTGTTATTCAATAAAGATTTTAAATCCATCATTAAAAAATCCACTGTTATTCAACATTAAAAGATTTTGGAAATCTTTGTTTTTTAATGGATTTGAAATGACTTGTAGATGGAGTTTAATGAACAAATGATTAGAAACAAAATCCAAGGTATTCTGCAGAGATTTTAGAATCCACACACATAGACTCCATCAAAAATTAAATTTTTAAGATTTTAAAACGGATGGAATTGATTTTAAATCATTGATTCAATAACACCCCCTAGATTTCCTAAAGTGACTACCAAGGAAGTCTACGGGGTGTTATTCAATGATGGATTTTAATAGAGTTTAAATCTAAACAGAATCCACTGTTATTCAATCAATGATTATAAATCATACTTTAAAATCTGGTGTTATTGGATGTGGTGTTTGTAAATCATGTCTTAAAGGTTTTAAAATCTGGTGTTATTCAATAAACGATTTTAAATCCATCATTAAAATCCAGTGTTATTCAACATTAAAAGATTATGAAAATCTTTGTTTTTTAATGGATTTGAAATAACTTGTAGATGAAGTTTAATGAACAAATGATTAGAAACAAAATCCAAGGTATACTGCAGAGATTTTAGAATCCACACACATAGACTCCATCCAAAATTAAAATTTTGAAGATTTTAAAACTGATGGAATTGACTTCAAATCATTGATTCAATAACACCCCACATCATATTTAAAATTTAAAAACATACTACCACAAAAATCTGCTTCATATTTGGATTTACAAAACAAAATACCGCGGAAGTCTAATTCATATTTAGATTTTAGAAAGCAAACGTAGATTTACAAAGCAGGTTATCGCGGAAGTCTCTTTCATATTTGAATTTTTCAAAGCATAATACCACAAAAGTCTACTTTGTTCTGCAAAAATATCTTTGAAGTTTTTTCATAAATAATTATAAATTTTTTTCTATTTGTTTAATTAGTGAAAAAATAAAAAATATGTTTGGAATAAATTTACTTTTTTTAGTGTAGACGAATCTCTTAATATCATGTGTAACTAGTTTAAGCGAATCTCTTAACGCCATTTGCTTAATTAGCTATTTGGACTGGCCCTTAAACTATTTGGGTTTGATCTACAATGGTCCATGTGATCCAATGGGCAAGGCCACCTGTCTTTACCTCTCGTGTCCAAACGGTGTGGCCACGCTGCTAAAAACGAATCAGGTAAGAAACTGAGTGGTAAAACGTACATGGAATAAACAGACGGGAGTTGAACACGCATCTCGGTTTCCGTATCATAAACCCGGGTGAGGCATGAAAGTTTACTTCCAATAATGCAAACTCAAATATTCAAATATATCATATTGGTCTTCGGTCAAATGATTAATATTATTTACCTTGCGCATGTTATAGGTAAAATATTTAGCCTCTGCTCCACGGAACGATTATAGCAACAAAGGTGATTCCGAGGAGCCTCCCGGTGCTTGACCCGCCGCATCATATGCTGCACCTCGTACAACAATGACATTACCCTAAGCCTTGAGACTAGTTTGTCGAAGAGCTGGTCATAAAGACAAGGGTGATAGATGAAAAACACTTGAGTGTTTCGTACATGTCCAAACCGATGGATCCGAATCCGATCTGATCCAGGACTTGTAGCCCAATATCTTAACCCAAGAAGGTAAAACTCTATTAATACACTTCTCATTGAGAAGGAGAGATCTTTTTACTTCTTGCTTAAATTTTGTCCAAACATTACATTCTAAACACTCAGTCTTCCTTGCTTCTTGAAACTTAGTATCTGTCCCTTTCATATTTCCGACTATCTCCGATCACTTTTCTGACGATCTTCGGCTATTCATCACCTAAAGATACTTATTTTCTCGTTTCTTTCGCCATAAAATGCTTGCTAAACATTTCGATACACCGTGGATCAATATTTTTCGCCTGACATCACTAAGCCATAATTTAAAATTTTCTAGACACATAAATTATGTCTCGTCATTTGTTCAGAATCTACAAAAATTTGGGTTACAGTATAATACTTATTTTTATTGTAGAGTGTAGGCCGGTTCTGAGATTTTATGGGGCCAGAGACAATTCAATAGAAATTTTAATTAAATTTTTTTTTTTACGATTTGGAAGCCAAATATCATATAAATTGACGTTCTAAAATTTGGGGACGAGGCCTATGCTTCATCCGGCTTCCAGAAGACCGGCCCTGGTAGAGTGTAGACTATAGTTTGAATGGCATTTCACTATGCTCTGCTGGTGCTGCATTCAATAATTCCAATTATTTACAGTATTTTTTTTTTCAACTCGTGGGTTCCTACGTAAATTTTTATATAAGATAATGATTACATATAAGTATACAGTGTCTGCAGAAAAAAATTAGAAACATATAATTAGCAATACATGTCATTTTTATTCTTAAAAGTTGGCCGATCGTTCAATGATGAAGAACTGGGAGAAGCCTAAGAGGAACTTTCTTAACAATGGTGGCATCACCAGCTTCTTCCATGTCAATATCTTTAATCACCTCAGGTAATCTCCAATCAAAGAAGTAAAGCAAGTTTAATAGTCCCAATTCAACTGTCGCAATCGCAAAAGCTATCCCTGGACATATCCTCCGACCAGAACCAAATGGTAACATCTCAAAGCTCTGTCCGTTGTAGTACACAGGACAATCCATAAACCTCTCTGGAATAAACTCTTCTGGATTTTCCCAGTGCTTAGGATCTCGTCCTATCGACCATGCGTTAGCCAATAGAAGGGTTTTGGAGGGAATGTCGTAGCCTTGAATCTTGATTTGACTCATTGTTTCTCTTGGAAGTAACAGAGGAGCTGCTGGGTGTAGTCTTAAGGTTTCTTTCACCACAAGCTTTAAGTATTGAAGCTTATCGAGATCTTCTTCCTCGATTCTCTCCTTTTCTCTTATTCCAATGCATGTTCGGATCTCGTCTTGAGCCTTCTTCATCACCAGTGGGTTTCTAACAAGCTCTGCCATTGCCCAAATCATGGTGATAGCACTTGTGTCTACTCCAGCAAGATATATATTCTACATCAACAATGACACAAGATGGTTGAGGACATATTTAGACTCGAGATTTGTTAAGAATTCTACATCGATAAATATCAAAAAATATAATCTAACATATTCATTCCTTACATTTTCAACTGAATTTAAGATACAAGCTTATAAATTTTAACACGCTATCATAGCCTGAATTCTGGGCAAGTGTTAGGAATCTCACATCGACAAAATATATCATAGCCTGAATTCTGGGTAAGTGTAAGATATAAGATATTTTTGAGATTGTGAACTGTATTTTATGCTTACTTGAATGATTCCTTTTAGATGATCAATGGTGAGCTTGAAAGATTCATCTTGTTCTTGTTTATAGATAGTACCTAAGATTGAGTCGACGAGATCAGGGCGATCTTGATTTGTTTTTTCTTCAGGGTTCTTCAAGTGATCATCAATTATATGATTCAGCAAAGAATCAACCTCGACGTAAACTTTGTGAAGTCTCTTATGCCGTCCTGACACAAAGTCCATAAACCATCCCAAACCAGCAGGCAGAAGATCAGAACTACTGAGAGAGCCAATTTTCTGGACCTCAAACATGAGTTCTTCGATCCTGTCTTTATCAACATGCTTGTTCTCGTGGAAACTCTGTCCAAAGGCGGATCTGAATATGATACTCCCAACTAGACAGAAAAGTGTTTGGGACAAATCCACTTGAGATTTCTTCTGAGCCGATTCTTTTAGTTTCTTGACCATTAAATCATTCTCTTCCTCTCTGATGTACCTGAAAGATCGAACCTTTTTCGTGCTGAAAAAATTGATAACGGAAAGCTTGCGCAACCCTCTCGAAACCTCACCATATGGCGCAAAGGCGATGTCTTTACCATTACGCGAGAATTTCGATGCGGCGTTCGTCTTAGGTCTGGTACAACACTCAAGGTCATGTATTTTAAGAGCTTCTTCAGCTGCTTCGCTCGATGAGATCACAACCATTTGGACAAAACCTAGACGGAGAAGCAACACGGGTCCGTATTTCTTGGAGAGATCGTGAAGACATCTGTGAAACAATCCTCGAAGTTGGTGTAGGTTTCCGATGATCGGAAGCTTTGGTGGACTCGGAGGAAGATTTTGTTTCGAGTCTTTGCATTTCTTCACGAATATTAAGGAGAAAATAGCGGGAAGAAGCAGAAACCAGAAGAAATACAGAAGAATCGACATTGTTTTTGTTTTGCTCTGTTTTGTGTTCTGTTTTTGGTGATAGAAAAACAGAGTATCAAGACAATAAAACAAACACAGTTAAAGGCATATTGACCATGGCAACATAAGTTAACGTCAATTCATATAAAGTGGACATGTCGTTTATTGAATGTGAAGATAAGCTCTCAAAGGTTAAGATAAGAAACATTATCATCCAAACTCGTGTAAAATATCTGGACTTAAACCAATTAAAACTTCAAAACTCGACCATAACCAGTTCTAATCCTAAACCCTTTCAACCAAGTCAACACTGCTACTAATTTTTTTCTTTTCCATCGACTTATATAATAGTTAACTTTTGTTTTGATACAAACTTCAAATTGATGTTTTAATTCAGAAAAAAAAAATTAAATGATTTCTTAATCGGTGTTAAAAAACCCTAAACATCATTTATAAAAAAAGTTAAATCTAACCTCAAACTTGTAAAAAAGTTAGTTCAAATGTCATTAGAATTAACTGCAAAGTGTTTTTAAATATATTTCCTTATTAATGTTGGTTGGTTTGCACTGAGAACTTGAGTAAGGCGTAGATTCTACTAGCAATGACTTCCTTTTTCATTACTTCATCCTTGCTATTCCTGATAAGGACTTTAGGAATCAAAGAGAGATTCAACAACCCTCTTCCCAGCATTATACGCTAAGTACGCCCAAAAAGTGTCAAACCTGAATTACTACAAGCCCTTAAAGGTGATCTACACCAGGGGAATTAGTAATGTGTCAGGAAAAATTGGTGGAAATATCATATATATATATATATTATTTTTATTTTTGAACAAAATGATATATTTTTTTTGTCAACAAACCATTTTATTACGAAAGCCCATTAGAGGGCAAAGATCAGAGGTTACAAAGCCCATAAGAGACCCAAAAGTAACACACTTAGATACACAGCTTTACACAATATAAACACGTGCGTGAAAGAAAAAGAGAGTCATCGAGAATCATCAAGAAACGTTTCTTGTCGTCAGTTTCGCTTCCATCTTCTGAAAATTCTCCACCGTCAACAACGGTTCTTCAATGCCGAGAAAAGCTTCGAAATAACACCTCTAAAAGCACCTTCTGCTGATCGCCGGTGAAAGATGATTGGATTTTCCTTTTTAACCATCGACACAGTGAAATCTCAGATGATCAAAACCAGAGAATTCATCAGAACACCACCAAAACACGGCGAGAACCTCTAAATCTTCATAATCTCTTCTGATCTATCTGCATCAACTTAAAACTTCAAACAGAGAAAAACTTTACTCTATAATCAATCCATCTAGGAAAAGCAAAGAATTACTCTCTCGTGAGAGAAGAATTACCGATAGATAAAAGAGATCCGAAACAATAACCGGATTTGACAACTTCCGAAACAAATTGGAAAAGCCGATAAAGAAAGCAAAAGGTGAGAAAAGAAAAGAAAAACAAAACAATCCGAACAAAGTCGGAATCACAATCCGACGAATCTTCCAACATCGTTTTCACCGCTAGTTTCGTTGGGTATGTGTTCGATGAAACGTGGGAATGAAAAATAACTATGCCAAACTTTATTTTGCTCATAAAATAAGTCTGCAATAATTCAAATAAGTCTGCGACAACAATGCATAAATAAAATAAAATAAATCGGCTATAATTCAAATAAGTGTGCGATAACAATGCATAAATTATTTAAATAAGTCTGTTATGATTTAAATAAGTCTGCAACAATAATGCATAAATCACATAAAATAAGTCATTTTTTTCCTTTTATTTTCTTGGCCGCCGACTCTCCCGCTCTTACCACCTCGACAGCAAAACTTCCAAGATCCATAGTGTCGTCGATGCAAATGTGGGTGGGTTAGATCAGAAGTGCAACCATAATACACCATATAGTAAAAAGAGAATGGTACATGAGGGTGAAAGATCCACCGAGAAATCTGGATTTCCGCCGCCAGCGAAGAAGAAGGAGAGTTTGGGGCTTTAAATGGAGTGAATTGCACCACCTCCATGCTACGTTTGTGTCTGGATTCGTCTTGACGACGGGGCCACATATCCAAACTGCGGAATTATGAGTTTTACACCAAAATCACAAAATCACGTTTTGACGGAATTACATTTTAAAACTGGAATAATGTAGTCGTGTTTTGACACCATAATTACGCCTAATTGTTCTTTGTAAATCTTTCAATTCTATACCCATTCCTTTACAACTAGGAATTTGACATCAATATCTTTGAGTTTGTCGAGCGCCTATTGTTATTGAAGTACAAAACAGCCTATTTAGTGTCACAATATAACATTAGTGGTTTTTTAGTTTGGTATCGCTTCTGTAACATCTCATTCTCATTTAGATGACGTCACATAGACTACACAACCACATTTACACATAAGAAATCGATTATTTGAAAGAAGGTTGATTATTGTTATTCGAGTTCAGGAATGGCACTGCATGCTTCCCTGTTTAATCATCTATCCTTGCATTCCTAATACCTTTAATTCATATTTACAAATCGCTTATTCTTATTCTTTATTTTCTTGCTTATACTGAAAACCAATTGAAACAATCTTTTGTTTTAGTTCAATTATCTTTTCAAAAACCTTTTGTGTGATTCTTTGGTTCTGGTGGATTTGATCCATTCTATACTATTTTGATTACATTGTGCATTTGCAGTATTTTATCTGGATTAAAACCTGAGCTATCATAGATCCTTCAGAAGAATTCTTGCGGGGGAGACATTTTCCTATGGAAGAAGAAAACATATTCTTTTGGCCCGATTTTCAGCACCAAGGCAACTTGGAATCTGATTCGTTGTAGTGCTCCTTTGGTTCCTTGGCATAGGGCAATATGGTTCATTGCTTCGTGATTTGGATGGCTGTCAAATCCCGACTATATACCCGCGACGGCCTCTTCGGATAGGGGATAAATAGTCCTCAAACCTGCCCCCTTTGTAACGTTGAAGAAGAGTCTCATAGGCACCTCTTCTTTGGTTGCACTCTCTCCCGGTATATGCAGATTTTTGTTTCGCGAGTTGATCCTTCGGCTCCTCTTGATCTCCACCAACCGCTGGCTGCTCAAGCTAGTCTAACTCGTTACTCTCTATAATCGGGAAACGCTTCTCAAGTTCTTGATTAATGCAATCGATCATAGGCTATGGCGCGCGTGAACGTAACTGCAAGCCTAACTGCAAACCAGATTCTGATCGACCGGCTAATGTTTTCCTTCTTTTTCTTAAGCTTTTGGATTTTAGTCTCTCTTTTGAAGCGTTCGATTGGCTCTTTTTATTTTTTGCCCAAAATTTTGTTGCTGGACACTAAAACCAAAAAAAAAATAAACCCCAATGGGCCTCATGATGCCACAGTCAAAATAACAACATTAATTTCCCAACAAGTTTTATTCTTAAAAAACAACATAACTCTAGTCTTAAGTTTGATCTATTACAGAGTTCAACTTCTCTTGTTCCTCCAGACTTTGTGACCCCATCAATGGCGAAGAATAGGAAGAAGCTCAAGAGGAACTTTCTTAACAACGGTAACATCACCAGCTTCTTCCATGTCCAAATCTTTCTTCTCTTCAGGCAATCTCCAATCGAAGTAGTAAAGCAAATTCAACAGTCCCAATTCAACGGTCGCAATCCCTGAAGCCATTCCTGGGCACATCCTCCGACCAGAACCAAATGGTAACATCTCAAAGCCATGTCCTTTGTAATCCACAGGACAATCGATAAACCTCTCCGGGATAAACTCTTCCGGATCTTTCCAGTGTCTAGGATCCCGTCCTATGGACCAAGCGTTAACCACTATAACGGTTTTCGGGGGAATGTCATAGCCTTGAATCTTGATTTGACTCATTGTTTCTCTTGGAAGTAAAAGAGGAGATGCTGGGTGTAGTCTTAAGGTTTCTTTGATCACAAGCTTCAAGTACTGAAGCTTATCGACATCTTCTGCCTCGATTCTCTCCTTTTGTTTGATTCCAATGCATGTTCGGATCTCTTCTTGGACTTTTGTCATCACTCTAGGGTTTCTCACGAGCTCTGCCATAGCCCAAATCATGGTGATGGCGCTTGTGTCTACTCCAGCAAGATATATATTCTAGGTCAACAAAAAGCCATTAGATTATTTGTTAAGGATATATAGGCTAGATTCAAGAATCATGAAGTATAAAGATTGCGCTTACTTGGCTGATTCCTTTGAGATGATCAACGGTGAGCTTGAAAGATTTATCTTCTTGTTCTTGTTTATGTATCATATCTAAGATGGAGTCCACGATATCAGGACGATCTTGAGTTGAGTTCTTCATTAATTGATGATCATCAATTATGTGATTAAGAAAAGTATCAATCTTGGCGAAGGCACTGTGAAGTCTCTTATCTTGTCCTGACACAAAGTCCATAAACCTTCCAAGACCAGCAATAGGGAAAAGATCAGAGAATTTGAAAGACATGTTTCTCTGAGCTTCAAACATCAGTTCTTCGATCTTTTCTTTATCAATATGCTTGTTCTCCAAGAAACTCTGTCCAAAGGCGGTTCTGAATACAATACTCGCAGCTAGGTAATAAAGGGTTTTGCTCAAATCCACAGAAGATTGCTTCAAAGCCGATTCCCTTAGTTTCTTGACCACCAAGTCATTCTCTTCGTCTCTAACATACCTGAAAGATTGAACCTTTTTCACGCTTAAAAACTCACGAACCGCAAGCTTACGCAGCTCTCTCCATGGCTCACCGTATACCCCAAAGCCGATGTCTTTACCGTTACGCGAGAAAACCCTTGAGGCGAGAGTCTTAGGTCGTGTACAACAGTCAAGGTCATGTGTTTTAAGAGCTTCTTCAGCTGCTTCACTCGATGAGATCACGACCATTGGGACAAAACCTAGACGGAGAAGCATCACGGATCCGTGTTTCTTGGAGAGATCGTGAAGACATCTGTGATGCAATCCTTGGAGCTGGTGTAAGTTTCCGATGATGGGAAGCTTTGGTACGCTCGGAGGAAGATTATTTTTCGAATTTTTTCTCTTCTTGGTGTAGATTAACGAGAAGAGAACAGGAAGGAATAGAAGCAAGAGGAAAGACGGAAGAATCGCCATTGTTTTCGTTCCTTTGTTTTTTCGGAGAGAGAGAAACAGAGTATTAAGACAAAACAACAACTTATTTTACAAATTATAGTCTGAATACGTTTTACGGAAACACTGGTCGGTTTAGATATATACAAAGTTATATCGTCATTAGTGAGGAATGAGGATAAGCTCGAGATGAAGACTAAGAGTGTGAGGTTAAAAATTCTCGTAAAAGACGTGTAATTATCTGAAATTATCAACACACATGGCGAAAGAAAAACGCAAATCTAAATGTAATATACGATTTCATACGTGGCATATTGAAAAGTTATGTACTACTATATAAGAAATTATATTGGGAAAATATCAGAGAATGGAAAGACCGAACCTTATGAAGAATATAAATTACAAACTAAGGAATAATATTTAACATAGAAAGAGAAAAACAAATAAAAGAACAAATGTCATCATAAATTTATATATATGGACATTTGTTGTTTTTTTTGGGGTCAAAATATTATATTCCAATTTTAAAAATTCCATTTTTTGTCACATTTTTTTCCTTTTTGTCACAATTTCCTTTTTTCAAATTCATTTTAGTTAATTTCTATTTAAAAAATATATACTTATACATATATATAAAGAAAATTGACAAAATAAGAATTCAAGAAAAAGCAAGAATATAAACAATATTTTAGGAAGAATTTCAAAAATACCCCTTTTATGATGTCAATTTCCAAAAATACCCCTTGTTGTTGTCTATTTTCAAAAATACACATTTTATACATTTCCATAAAATCATATATAAAGATTCAAATTTTTAAACATTCATAATAAAGTAGTTTTTCGAAAAAATTCAATATTTTATATAATAACTAGATAAAGAACCCGCATATATGCGGGTTTGTAATCTAACATTTTATAACCTGTAAAAAAAATTAATCAATTAAAAGTATAAATCAAAATTAAATCACCCGTAAAAATAAATAAAATAAAATTGAGAACGCTGATGCAAAACCACTAATTCATAAGTTTAACATTTATTTATTTACTTTGATTGTTTTATTATTTGATTTTTAATTAAATTTTATCACATACTTTCAAATTATTAGTTTTTCTATTCTATTTGAATTAATATTATTTTTTAATTCATTTTTAAAAGCTTGATGAATTTATTCTTATGTTTTAGTTGAATTATTTTGACTCCTTTAATATTTTATAAACCGCACAAAAAAAAAAATCATATCATCCGTAAAAATAAATAAAATAAGATTGAAGACGTCGATATGAAATCACTCATAAAAAAGCCTACAAATCATTTATTGATTTTGATTATCCAACTTTTTTTTATATTAACTGAATTTTCAATTTTGTTTTCCACATATTTCTAAACTATTAGTTTTTCATATTCCTATTTAAATTATGTTTACTTTTTATTACGTAACTACTCATATATTTTTTTTTTAACTCTTGATAAATCGATTTACGTATTTTTATTTGAATTAGACTTACTTACATTTTTTAATCATATTTGAATTTTATTTTTTTCAATTATGAATCAAGTATTATCTTTCTTCTAATGAAAAACGAATTATATGTGTTTCATCACTTGGTTTCTTACTTTTTATAATTTTCACAACATGAGAAACTTTCAAAATAATTTTCTTCTCATAAATCAGTTTTACAATATTTAGGATGTCTACGTAGTGGTAAGTAAGTCTTTAAAAAAACCACAATACAATGTACATTTTTTAGTCTGATTTCAAAATATATGATATTAGATATTTTTTAAATGGAAAAATTTATTTTGACATGTGACTAAAGCTAATTGGAAACAAAAAATTTAGAAGAGGTTATTGAAAATTTAAATTTCTTGGTGAGAAGATCGAGAGAGTACAAAATTGTTTAAATAAAGGTGAAATATTATAATCCTTAAAGATTTGGGTATGTAAACCTAATTCTATTCAAAAAAATTTTACACGTGTATTTAATACTCTAATGAGAAAACGTGTTTGATTTTTTTTTGTCATATCTATTTCTATTAAAATCAATATATATGTAAGCGTGTATATATGTAGTTTATTTACTTTTTTTATGAATTACTAAAATAAGTTAATTGGAAAATGTTGAGATATGTTGTTTTTATCGAATAAGAGAGTAATCGTTGGTTTTTTATAATAAAAAGCTGAAATAAAATTTGTGGAAGAGATTATTGAAGTTTGAAATTTTTTTGGTGAGAAGATTGAGAGAGCAGAAAATCTTGTTATATAAAGGCAAAATATTATAATCTTTGAAGGTTTGGGTATATAAACCTAAGTCTATCTGAACTCAAAACATTTTTACACGTTTATTAATTAATATTTTAATGAGAAAATTTTGAAACCTAATTCATCTTAATAAACGTAAAGGAGAAGAGGGAAAGAAAGAATGGTTGTACGAAAAAACAAAACTGAGACATATAATAAAGTCAATATTTAAAGGAATAGACCATACTTATCAACTAATTATTTTAATGAATTATTTCTTAGAAACTAATTAATTTTTTTTATATATGTTAATTTTATAATTTACTTGATAAATACAAATATATAAGTTTAAAAAGAAATAAGATTTGTATGACACATATCAAAATCTAATTGGAAAAAAAATTACATGTGTCAAAAGCCGAAACAAAATTTCTAGAAGATATTATTGAAGTTTTAAATTGTTTGGTGAGAAAATCGAGAGAGCGCAAAATTGTTTAAATAAAGGTAAAAGATTATAATCTTTGAAGATTTGAGTATGTAAACCTAATTCTATTCAAACTCAAAAGATTTTTACATGTGTATTTAATATTCTAATGAGAAAAGTGTGATTTTTTGCCTTATCTATTTATATTCAAAATCAAAATATATGTAAACGTGTATATATGTAGCTTATCTACTAATTTTTTGTCTGAATTATTAATTAGAAGCTAATTAGAAAATGTTGATATATGTTATTTTTTTATAATCTAATTGATAAATACAAATATATAAGAATTTTTTAAAATAAGATTTGTTTGACACGTGGTAAAATCTAATTGAATTTATTTTAACACGTGTCAAAATCTGATCGACCGACTGACACGTGTCACGATCGTATTAATTACGAAGTTTGACGCATCAAACTTTATATAATAAGATATCATACAAATTATAATAAAACATGTGTTATTTTTTTAATCATTACCATTAAGATCATCGACGAAGTCTTTGAATTGATGGTAAAAAAATGGAAAATTTTAATAAATATCCAAAATTTTATTGTAAATTTGAAAACTACACTTAATTTTATAGAAATTTGAAAACTAACATTTTATTATATAAAAGTACAAATATATCCCTATATATTTAACTAATTATGATCTAAATAAGTTTAATTTAAAATTATAAAGTTTAAATTCCTAATTATATTTAAACTTATTTTTTGGTTATAAATTTTAAATTCGTGATTAATTTTTAATTATTAAAAAAAATTATGTTGTTAATTAATCATTATCTAAAATCTAAAATTTTGACTAAATAAAAAAATTAGTTTGGTCGACTTATTTTAAAATAGTACAACAGCACTCAAACATGTAGTTGGTTTTGTTGAAAGCAAACTAGGAGAAAACGCATTTTTTTTCCAATATATTGGTATACTCTCATTGACTTTCTTTAAAAGGTTTGAAAAGATGAGTGTATGTGTGTAGTAGAATGATGTGCTATTTTTTTTTTTTTGTAGTAAAACAACATGTTCACATGTAATATTGGAAATGGTACTCTACGGAATTCGTCCATGTTGCATCTTTTATAAGGTGTTTTTTGCTAGAATTTGTTTTTTATATAAGGTGTTTAAAAGGTTCTATAAACTAATTAATAAAAATAATCTCATTGTTTTAGTAAACACAAATATTTATAAGTTTCTATAAGTTTTATAAGGTACTGAAAATGTTTTATAAACAAATTTATAAAATAGTATTTATAAGATTTTGCAAGTCTTATAAGGTGTTTAAAAAGTTTTATAAGCTTATTTATAAAATTAACTTCATTATTTCGTCAAACACAAGTATTTATAAACTTTTTGTAATTTTTATAAGGTATTTAAAAGGTTTTATAAGGTATCGACTATTTAAGACGAATACTAGAAAATGATGACTTTCCTGATCCAAACACCTTATTATTGGTTGAGTCCAATTTCCGCTACATAACAAAATTAAGCAACTTAAAAAAAAATTAAAACGTCTTTATAGGAAAATTATAATATAAAACTTAATAAGTTATAAATTATAAGGTTTTTACAAGGTTTTATAAACAAAATTATAAAACTTATTGATAACTTAAAAGGAAATTTGCATTTATTAGATTTTATAAATCAACTTATTAAACCTTTTAAAACGTTTTAAGAACTAATAGCTTATAAATTATAAGGTTTTTATAAAATTTTATAAACCAATATATAAAATTATTGAGGGTTATAATTGCTTTTATAAGTTTTATAAACAAACTTATAAAGCCTATTGATAAATAAGGCTTTTATAAGATTTTATGAACCAACTTATAAAATCTTTTGAAACGTTATAATAACCTATGATTGTCTTTATATAAACTTTTGTGTGAAATAAGAAACTAGTAACTAGTAAACCAATTCTATAGAGAGAAAAGACACTGAAAAAATACAACAATTGAGAAACTGTTCCAACATTTTTTTAATCGGATTTCTTCAGACAGCCATGAGATCACCATAGTTACGCATGAGGAAGACTCCTCCTGCAAACACTCAAAGTGCTCTCAGAAATTTTTGCATCAACAGAGACAAAGCAAGAACAAAAGTATTCGTGTAAGAATCGATCACACTATGTAAACAATAAAGTCAAGTATCACAAGAAACAATAACAAAAAAAACTTGAAGGCATGTACTTCTAATAGCTTAACCCTAATTCTCTAAAAGACGTTATATTCCCGAATTCGGATTCCAACAATTGCTAACAACATCGTCAGACCTAAAATTGAGAATTGCTGAAAACCCCAAATTCCATAGTTGGTACAGAAAACAAGTCCTAATTTGGCTTCTTGAAACATACAAAGGAATAAAATTCTATGCTTAATTGAATCAATTCAGGGGAAAGCTATAAAATCATATTCAATATTTGTGTAATACCCAGAAAATTCAATAGAAGGTTAAGAGAAAACTCTGTTACAGCATCGCCAAACATACAAATGTCCACTTTTCAAGCTGAATCAATCAGTTCTGAGACATTTATCGCGTACGTCGTCAACAACGATGACTTAGAGGAGATCGCCACGGGAGATCGGAGACAGCAAAATCGGAGACGGAAAAATCAAAGACGGCAAAATCGAAGACGGCAAAATCGAAGACGAAAAAATCTGAGACGGAAAGATCGGATTTGAGAGGAGATCTCGAGTTAAGAGGACATCTCGAGTTAACGGCGATTTGAGAAGGAGATCTCAAGATCTGAAAAAGTCAATACAAAAAGTTAGGGTAAAATGAGTCAAATGATAATTTGAGAATATGAAAAAACGGGAGTGGCACGCTTGTAATTTTTTTTAACTAGTGTCATTTTTGAAAACTGGCACTTGAGGAGTGGTATTTCTCAAAATTTATATACTTTTAACTATTATTAACTAATATTTTGTAAGAAAAAAATAAAAAAAACCAAATTAATTTTCGTTTTTAATTTTTTCTGAATTTTTGAGATTGATCAGGGACAAAAATATATAATGTTAAAAAGAATATAAGATATATCTCAAATTTTTAAAATTTTTTTTATAGGTTTCAAATTTCTTATAAAATTTAAGATATACAATCAAATTATTTTTTAAATGATTCGATTTGTAGGAATGAATAATCACATATTTGATAATAATAAAATGCCTGAGCGACATATAAACAAGAAACTAACATGGTTATAATATCAAATAATCTAGCGAGAATGTCGATAATGTTAATAGTGAAAGCTTTAAGAAAAGCTTGAAAGAGTGCTTTTAAGAAGATAATAATTTTTTTATTATTGAACTTAAAGCTTTTGATTTACAAAAGCTTTCTAATCATTGGATATGATCTATGTTTTTAATGGTACATGATGGCACAAAAATCGAAAGCATCAAATCGGTCGCTCATATTGATTTGATGAGTTGGTGCAATCGTACTCTGATCATATTTTTTTTGTGTGAAGTTAACTTCAGTTAACGATAGTGATGACAGGGCTGGTGTCATGGGCCTGATGACAGATTGTGGCATCTCTTCTTCTTTCTTCAGACATTGGACTTGTGTGTTAGACCCATTATGCACTTGTAGATTTGTCTTCAAGTCTTCTGATAGAGACAGAGGGTTTGGGTTATTACACCCCCTCAAACTTCTGTTAGGTGCAAAGTAGACACTAAGTCGACACCAAGTTTGAATCTCAAATCAAAGAATGGACCTTGAGCAAGGGATTTGCTAATAATGTCAGCCAACTGCAGTGATACATGGATATGTTTAACAACCAAAGCTCCATGAGCCACTCTTTCTCAGACATAATGGTAGTCCAAATCAAAATGCGTTGATCTTAAGTATAAAGCAGGATTGGCTGTGAGATAAATGGAGGATAAGTTTTCACTGTATAATTCTGGTGTAACAGGTTGTGGCATACCAACTGCATGAAGCAAAGAAGTGACCCACTTGAGTTCTTCAGCTGCAAAGGACAGAGATTTATACTATGTTTTAGTAGAAGACTTGGAGATAGTGGGATGTCGTTTTGCAGACCAGGAAATAAGGTTTGTACCAAGGAAAGTATAGAAGCCTCCAGTGGAGCGTTTTGCCTCTCTGCAACCTGTCCAATCTGAATCACTACAGGCACGAAGGGTTGAATCTGTGTCTGCAGTCAAATGCAGTCAAATTCTGTCCCATATGTATTGTGCCTTTTAAGTACCTTAAGATTTTCTTGAAAAGACTAAAGCCTGCAACTGTAGGGAAATACATCTTTTGATACACAAAGTTCACTGCAAACTGAATGTCAGATCTTGTCAAAGTTAAGTATTGCAACTTACCAGCCAAGTTTTTGAAATACGTAGGATTAGGAAAGACTTCTTGTTGTCCAGAGATCGTATCCAGTTTAAGAGGTAAAGGAGTGGGCACAAGAGCACAGTCAGCCATGCCTGGTGCTTGAAGAAGATTTGTTGCATACTTTTCTTGATTTAAAGATAAGTCATTCTTGTGAAAATGAGCATGTATAGCAAAAAAAAATAATGCAAATGACACTACAAATGACCCATATCCTTCATCAAGAATTCAGTGTTAAGACTTGCAAAGAATTTCTGAAGTAAGTCATCATTATTACTAGTCAACACCATATCATCAACATAGTAACATGGACATGACATCATTACCTTTGAGATATAAAAAAAAAGAAGGATGAGGCAGACTACAGATAAATCCAATTGGAGAGGATAGCTACTGAATTTTTTAAACCAGACACGAGGAGCTTTCTTAACTCCATAAATGGTTTTCTTGAGTTTGCAAACATAATCAGGATCATGAGGATCCACAAACCCAGAAGGTTACACAATGTAAACTATTTCTTTTAAGTCTCCATGAAGGAAAGTACTTTTAACATCAAGTTGTTTGATGTTCCATCTTTTGGTAACATCAACATGTAGAACCATCATGACTGTAGCAGTTCTAACAACGGGACTGAATGTTTCAATAAAATCAATCCCTTCTTCTTGATTATACCCTTTGGCTACAACTCTTGCTTTTTTCTACCCAGAAAGAAGTCTGCGGCGGACTCCAGGGAATTGGACGTCGGCTGGGATGACACATTCGGTACCATGGACAAGAGCAAAGGGTGTTTCTCTAGTGGCACGTCGCGGAGTGGTTCGGTGCGACCATAATACTCCTTCGAGTTCATCTGCCCAGTGTCCCTTCTTTGCATCAAGGCGTTTTTTCAATCCATCTAGGATGGTCTTGTTTACTGCTTCTGCTTGTCCATTCCCTTGTGGGTAGCGTGGCATAGACTTGCTGAGTCGTATCTTCTATTTTTCGCAGAAGGCTTCAAATCTTGTAGAGATAAATTGCGAGCCATTGTCCGTAACAATTTCATAGGGAACTCCATGTCGGCATAAGATATTTTTCCTGACGAAATTTTCGACTTGGGCATCCTTTATGTTGGCGTAAGAATCTGCTTCTACCCATTTTGAGAAGTAATCTGTCAAAACTAGCAAGAACCTCTTTTGTTTGGACCTATGCAGAGGCCCGACGATGTCCATTGACTAGCGCATGAAAGGGTAGGGCGCTGAGATTGATGATAGCAGCTCCGTAGTTGGCATTTTTCGCACCTGGCAGAGAACTTTTCACAGTCCTTCACCATCGTTGGCCAATAGTATCCATGACGCTTGATCTTGATTGCCAAGGCTCTTCCGCCGGAGTGATTGCCACACGAGCCACTATGGACCTCCTCCATGATGTTTTTCGCTTCGGCGCCTTCGACGCAAGCCATCAGTGGTCCTGAGAATCTCCACTTGAAGATGTTTCCATCTAAGAGAACATATCGAGCAGCTTGAGCTCTGAGTTTTCTAGCAGCCCACTTATCTGATGGTGTCTCGCCGTCCATGATGTATACGCGAATTGCTCCCATCCATTCTTTGTCGCATCCGTAGTCCGTTTCTGTTTGTTCTGGGTCTTCCTCCATGTCCCCTACTTCACCTTCGGCCGGAGGCTCCGTTTCAGGTTCTTCCCCTATTTCAATTGCCTTGTCCTCCACTGATGGTGTCACGTTCTGGTCATCTGGATTGGCGGTGTCGGTGCTGCCCTTTTCTGCAAGGCTTGGCCCAGATATTTCTTCGGCTTGAATAGCTGTTTGAGAGCGAGTGACCGTGTTCACGGTGTCAGAGAGGCTGATACTTGAGTTTTTGATGAATTCCACTGGGATTATTCTTTTCAAGTCCGGATCGGAGGTGGATGCGAGTGCTGCTAGCGCGTCTGCCGAAGTATTTTCCCCGCGTGGTATCCGTGTTAATGTGAATTCTTCGAACTGTGCAGCCAGTCCTTTGTCAATCTTTAGATAAGCTTCCATTCGGTCGTCTCTGACTGTGTACTCGCCGCTAACTTGGTTGACCACCAGCTGTGAATCGCAGTAGGCTTGGATGTGCGAAACCTTGAGTCCAAGAGAAAGTCTCATTCTAGCTATCAAAGCTTCATATTCTGCTTCGTTATTGGATGCACGAAAACCCAGGCGGAATGACTGCTCGAGGATTTCGCCTGTTGGAGAGGTTAACCGTATTCCCACTCCGGATCCTTGTTTTGATGATGATCCATCCGCGTGAAGCCTCCATATTGTGCACGGAGCCGGCTCTTCTATCACTTCTTCTGGGAGTTCTATCAAAAAGTCGGCTAGGACTTGAGATTTTGCGCAGGTTCTGCTTCAATATTCGATGTCATATTCGCTCAGCTCTATTGCCCACTTTGCCAATCTCCCAGACTGGCTAGGGCTATGCAAGACGGATCGCAGTGGGAAGGTAGTCAAAACTACAATCGAATGTGACTGGAAGTATGCTCTCAGTTTTCAAGCGGACATTACCACAGACAATGCCAGCTTCTCCATCTGCGGATACCGTGTTTCAGCGTCGGTGAGAGTTTGACTAACATAGAAAATTGGCTTCTGCTCGCTGCGCTCTTCCCTGTTGAGTACACCACTTACTGCCGTGGCCGAAACGGCCGTGTATAGAAACAGCGGCTCGCCTTCCACCGGTTTCGTAAGTACTGGAGGGCTGGCTAGGTACTCTTTCAACTGCTGAAATGCCTGTTCGCATTTTTCTGTCCATTCAAACTTCTTGTTCCCACGTAGCGTATCGTAGAAAGGCAAACATTTATCAGTTGACTGAGAGATGAAACGATTCAGCGCGGCGACCCGTCCAGTTAGCCTCTGGACTTCGCGTTTTGTCTTCGGCGATACCATCTGTATGAGCGCATCAATCTGCTTCGGATTGGCTTCAATTCCACGGTGGGTGACCAGATATCCAAGGAATTCTCCAGACGTGACCGCGAATCTGCACTTGGTTGGGTTCAGCTTCATGTTATGCAGATTCAGTTGTTTGAAACATTCTTCTAGGTGAGCTACGTGATCCTCCTCCTCTAAAGACTTCACCAGCATGTCGTCTATGTAAACTTCCATTGTCTTCCCCAGTTGGCCAGCGAACATTCGGTTTACTAATCGCTGGTAGGTGGCTCCAGCATTTTTTAGACCGAACGGCATGACTTTGTAGCAGTATATCCCGCGGTCTGTGATGAACGCCGTCTTCTCTTGATCGTCTGGGTTCATTAGGATTTGGTTGTATCCGGAGAAGGCGTCCATAAATGAAAGGAGTTTGTTGCCTGCTGTCGCTTCCACTAATCGATCAATATGTGGCAGTGGAAAGCTGTCTTTGGGGCAGGCTTTGTTCAAATCGGTGAAGTCCACGCATACACGCCATTTCCCATTTTTCTTCTTAACCACCACAGGGTTAGCGAGCCAGTCTGGATACTTTGCTTCGACTATTGATCCCACACGTAGTAATCGTTCCACCTCGTCATTCACTGCTTGTGCTCTGTCCAGACCAAGTTTTCGCCTTTTCTGTTTGACGGGTTTAAAGGTTGGGTCCACGTGCAGCTCGTGGCACGTTACGTTGATGCTGATGCCGGGCATATCTTCAGCTTCCCATGCGAAGGTGTGTAGGTTCTTTTTAAGGAAAGAAATCAGCTCTCCCCTTATTGGATCTTTCAGCTCGGCCCCTATTTCGACACAGCATTCTGGGTGATTGCCATCTATGTTCACCGAGACGACGGGGTCGCAAGTTGGTTTGCTTTCCCTCTCGCGATCTGTAATTGCTATAAGAGTTTTGCCACCTCCTTCTCGGGTTCCCTGTCAGTCTTCATCTTCTTTCTCCTGGTGGTGGTTTCTGTGACAGGGTTTCTAAGTTTGTGTTCGGCTAGGAAACAAATGCGGGATTCCTTTTGGTTTCCCCAAATTGTTTTTATTCCCCCAGGGGTCGGAAATTTGATGCAGAGGTGATAGGTCGATGGTACAGCTCGCATCGAGTTTATCCAGGGTGTGCCCATGATCACATTGTAGATCGCAGGATGATCTGCAACCGAAAATTCCACTATCTTGGTTACCTGTTCTGCTCGGACAGGGAGTTTTATTGTTCCAAGGGTCATGGTCGTCTCTCCCGAGAATCCAGTTAAAGGCTTCGGCGCGGCTGTGATTTTGTCCAGGTCTATGTTCATCCTTCTGAGAGTCTCCCGGAAGATCACATCTACGGAGCTTCCTGTGTCTATCAGAACTCGGGCGACATCGCAATCATCAACGATCAATTCTATCATGAGGGGGTCATTATGTGGTCGGTCGATGCCGGTGGTTTCCGTTTCTTCGAACGAGATAACATCGTTGGGAAGTTTGGAGGGTGCTGACCAGTTTACACTCGCATCGGCTCGCCGCTGGAAAGCTTTGATTGAAGACATCGTGTCCGAACAGTATTGTGATCCACCCATTATCATATTTATTCTTCTTCGAGATCCTGACTGCGTTGCCTCGTCATCTCGTCTTCCTTGCTTGGGTGTATCATCATTTTGACTTATCTGGTTCGGCTGATCTTTTTTGCCTTCTTGCTCGAAGTCCTTTAAGCTGACTGCGCTACCGAGTTCTCCGGCTACCAGCTTTGCCGCAAGCTTCATTCCCAAGGTTCGGCAATTGGCAGTTGAATGACCGTGCATGTGATGAAATTCGCAGTAAGCTTTTTCGTCGTACGAACTTTGACTCCGTGTCCAGGGTGTTTTGCCTCGACTCGTTCCCACCCGGTAGTTGTGGGCTCCTCCAAAATTAGGTTTCTCATGGTGTACATACCCGTTTCCTTGAATACTCTTCTTATGAGGAGGTTGGCTCGGGATTTGGAAAGAACGGTTCGTCGCTTTGGCGGCTCCATACTTCTGAGACAAAACCTTCATCTCTTCTTCGTTGACTATGAAATCTGAGGCTCGGTGCAGTGCGTCCTGGATTGATAGTGGTGTGTTCAGAGCAATCTCTTTTCGGAATTCGGATTCGTACCACAGAGCCCTTTATAAAGCGAGCACAGCGGCCTTGTCACTTACGTCTTCAACTTTTGACTCACTGCTTTGAATCTCCCTATGAAGCTTCGGAATGTCTCCGTAGGCCCTTGAGTCAATGTCCATAGGTCGGTATCTGAGGCTCCTCGATCCATAAACATGGAGTAATGCTTCAAGAAGGCAGCAGACAGCTGCTGGAAATCATCAATGGAGTTCCGCTCTAATCTTGAAAACCATTGGAGGGCTGCACCCTTTAGATGTTCCACAAATACCAAGCAGAAATCGGCATCTCTCTCCTTTTCTCTAAAATTGGCTCGGCCCATTGCTATGATAAATGCCGTTATGTGTTCCTTTGGGTCGGTTGTCCCTTCGTAGACTGGGACTTTGATCTTTCCTGGGTCGGAGACCCTTGCCTTGGTAATTTGGGCTGTAAATGGTGTATTGTGCGCTTCTTCCAATACGCGGTCAATCTCTGGGACTTTACTGGTTGCCTTGTGCACCTGGGATCGGACGGCTTTCATCTCAGCAGTGGCTCGAATCAATGAGGCTCGGATTTCGTCCAACTCTTCTCTCTGGGCTCGGCTCGTTGTCCTCGGCTCGTCAGTGTATTGTGCCTGTCGTACCCACAAGAGATTTTCTTCCTCTTCTACTAAGCTCCTGGCTCGGTTCGGATCGATGTTGCCTTCGCTGGCTCGGACTTGTGTCAGCGTTGGTGCAAACCCTTCGTCAGCGGGATTCTCCGTATTGTGATCTCCTTCCACGTGGCCCTCTTTGTCAAGGACGATCGTTGCAGCCGAACCATGATTGGTGTGTTGGTCGTACCCACCGCTGGCTTCTCTTGCTTCGTGAATCAGTTGAGGTGGCTCGGTGATACTTGACCTGGTTGCTGCAGGTGTTTGCTCGTTGATGGGATACGATGGTGGCAATCCTCCCAACGTCCTTGGTACATCTCGTGGTGTTGAAAAATCCAGGGCCGTCGGGTTTAAGCCAAGTCGTCTGGTAATTCCACTGACAGGTGGGTTCACCGCCGAACCCATGCCTCCGAATCGTGTGTTTCTGGCTCGGCTCTCCGTTGCCAGTGTCTCAATTCTCTCCGTCAGCAAGCTGTTCAGCTTTTCCTGCTCCTCGGCCCTCTTCAGTAACGTGGTCATCATGTTTCTCAACTCTGTCAGAGTTTCGGACGTTCCTTCCGTATTCGCCGGAGGCAGATTGGTTCCTGTTCCAAGAAGATCGACGCCAGTGTTGCTTGCATCGTCACCACTCCGATCTCCGTCGATAGTCATCGTTTCAAATCTCGTATTCGATGGTTCTTTGGTGTCAGAAAGTTTAGAGTCCCCACAGATGGCGCCAAATTGTGAGAGTCGAAACTCGCACAACCAAAACTTGTAAGGAGATTTTGGGATTCGACAACCTTCTATGTAAAGAAACCAAGAAACTGAGATCCAAAGATGGAGATGTTATTCAAGCTGTTTCGAAAGCTGTTTGTAAAGTAATAAGCGTTTAGCTAGGTCAATTTTCGGATCCTTTTTTCAAAGGGGGTACACGTCTTATTTATACAAGAGTAAGTCGGCTAGGCCTGTTTCCTAAAGGTATTTGGAAAACTTCCTTTCTCTGGCTCGGATGTGAGCTTCTTTCTTAGGTCTATCATCTTGGCCCACCAATCTCTTATGGCTCGTTGCCTCGGCCCAATAAAATATTGGGCTCGTTGCTCCGCTGGGTCATCGGTGAGCTGGCTCATCGTTTGTCTCTCCTGCTTCTCCTAATTCCGAGCCAGGCAGTTGATTTGCCAACACGTTGGCTCGTCACCGTTCGTTGGTTTGCCAACATGTTGGCTCATCACTTGTTTCTTCATGCTGCCAAGCCAAGTTTGGTTCGTCATCATCTCTCCCTACTGCTGAGCCAAAATTATTGGCTCGTCTCCTACTTCTTCTTACTACCGAGCCAAGATGTTGGCTCGTCTCCTGCTTCTTCTTGCTACCGAGCCAAGATGTTGGCTCGTCGCCTGCTTCCTCCACTGCCTAGCCAAGATGTTGGCTCGTCACTCCTTTCTCCTTGTTACCTAGCCAAGTGTTGGCTCGTCGCCTGCTTCCTCCACTGCCTAGCCAAGATGTTGGCTCGTCACTCCTTTCTCCTTGTTACCTAGCCAAGTGTTGGCTCGTCGCCTGCTTCTTACTGCCGCCGAGCCAAGAGTTTGCGCTTGCTTGGCTAGCCTTGTCTCCATACTTAGTCTTATCAGCAGTTGATCTCGATGAGGTGAAAACCGACCCCAACAATTATGTCCGGAGGACATGTCGGAAGCGGATTAGGAACTGCAAAACCAACAAATAAGACGGAAGGTCATGACATGTTCAACAAGACAGAAAAGCTCGTAAAGCTATGGATTGGCTACCGATTTTTCTCCATGTGGTCTTAATTTTGTTAACCCAATCTGCACCAACCGAAGCCTCGGAGATGGGCACAAAGAAGAAATAATCCTCCCAATATCTATCTTTACTTGGGAATCCTCCGATAATTTTGCGGTGAGCTTTGTTCGATAGGGAGTAAAGAAGCGAATCCTTGGAGCGAAATGTCCGGAAGGATAGCAGGTTCAACAGGTGATCCACGGTGACTTCTTCGCCACACTAGAAGCTGCGGACCACGATCCCAACCAGGTGTCGAATTCCCCGCGGAGTTATTTGCGCCAGAGCCAGTCTATGCTTCCACAGATACCCAAGGATGACCCCTGGTATTGGGAACCATATGAAGCACATGTAGAAACAACTCTCGTACAAGGTAAAAAACCCTTTTGGGGGCTCACTGGCCCGATCCGATGGCGATGGAAGGATGAAGTCAATTTCTTCGGAAATGTTGAAACGGTACCTGAGGGTGTCCAAAGATTCAGCAGTGGATAGAGTAGATCCTGGTGGATCAGGCGCCTCATGCTTGTATGTGCCCTTAGAAACTCGCCGCTTTGAAGAACACTCCCGAAGGCTCGCGTCTTGCCTAATCCTAACACAATCGGAACTCCAATTCTCCATCTCGATTTTTACATTAAAAGCACTCTCCATTTCGCCCAGCAAAGAAAATCACTTCGGCGAAAAAGTATTTCGGCCGAGCACCACTTCGGCAAAAGATTACTTCGGCAGAGAAGACTCCGGCCGAAAACAATTTCAGAGACAACAAAAAAAAAACAAACAAAAAAACAACCTAAAAAAAAAATCTTCAAGGGGAGGAGAGAGAAGGGAGGAGAGAAGTTACCTTGAGATTTTTGAGAAGTGAAGAAGTGAAGAGGAAATGAGGAGAAGGGGGAGCATATATAGGCTCATAAAGCAAAAGATGATGTCATCAGGCATTGGGAATCGGGCCAAAACACAGTTGAATGAAGAAATTTCTACTGGAAAAAAGATTATCAGTCTGAAGACAGAGAACCTGGTAGATATCAAAAACGACGGACTTAGCGTCGTGTCAGCTCAGGTCGTACCAATTGACACGGCACATTGATCCCAGCTTGGACTTCCTCTACCTCGGCACTATCATCACTGAAACTACCGAGCTGGGGGGCTAACTGTTGGGGTCAAAATCCACCCAGCTGTGATCAATGGGAAAATGGCTAAGGATGAAAATACGAAGAATCGGATAAGGCCGAAAGTATGCCTAAGTCATTTCTGTGCGAGTCCACTTAAGCACAAGAGAGGCCATTCTGGCCAAAGCAGCTCCGCTTAGGCAAGCTTTGTCTCCGCTTAGGCAAGCCTTGTCTCCGCTTAGGCAAGCCTTGTCTCCGCTTAGGCAAGCTTTGTCTCCGCTTAGGCAAGCTTTGTCTCCACTTAGGCAAGCCTTGTCTCCGCTTAAGCAAGCCTTGTCTTCACTTAGGCAAGCTTTGGCTCACATCGGCAAAGCTTTGGCTCACTTCGGCAAGCTTTGGCTCACTTCGGCAGGAAGGCTTAGGCAAAGAAAGGAGAGATTTAGGCAAAGAAAGGAGAGACTTAGGCAAGCTTTGGCTCACATCAGCAAAGCTTTGTCTCCACTTAGGCAAGCTTTGGCTCACATCGGCAAAGCCTCGTCTCCACTTAGGCAAGCCTTGTCTCCACTTAGGCAAGCCTTGTCTCCACTTAGGCAAGCCTTGTCTCCACTTAGGCAAGCCTTGTCTCCACTTAGGCAAGCTTTGCTCCACTTCCGCAAGCTTTGAGACTTAGGCAAACACGGAGACTTCGGCAAGCTTGGAGACTTAGGCAAATGCGGAGACTTCAGCAAAAGATGGAGGCTTCGGCACATCCCCGGCTCCGGCAAACGGCTTCGGCAAGCTCCACATCGGCGATGATCCGCGGCTTCGGCAAGTGCCCACTTCGGCAAACGGCTTTGGCAAGCTCCACATCGGCGACGGCCCGCGGCTTCGGCAAGTGCCCACTTCGGCAAACGGCTTCGGCATAGCCCACATCGGCACGGAGGATCCACTTCGGCCAGCCCACTTCGGCACGAAGAAGCACTTCGGCACAGCCCACTTCGGCACGGAGGAGCACTTCGGCCAGCCCACTTCGGCACAAAGAAGCACTTCGGCACAGCCCACTTCGGCACGGAGGAGCACTTCGGCACAGCCCACATCGGCACGGAGGCTCCACTTCGGCCAGCTCACTTCGGCCAACAGGCTCACTTCGGCAACAAAGCCACATCGGCGACGGCCCGCGGCTTCGGCAAGTGCCCACTTCGGCAAACGGCTTCGGCACAGCCCACATCGGCACGGAGGATCCACTTCGGCCAGTCCACTTTGGCACGAAGAAGCACTTCGGCACAGCCCACTTCGGCACGGAGGAGCACTTCGGCCAGCCCACTTCGGCACGAAGAAGCACTTTGGCACAGCCCACTTCGGCACGGAGGAGCACTTCGGCACAGCCCACATCTGCACGGAGGCTCCACTTCGGCCAGCCCACTTCGGCACGGAGGAGCACTTCGGCCAGCCCACTTCGGCACGAAGAAGCACTTCGGCACAGCCCACTTCGGCACGGAGGAGCACTTCGGCACAGCCCACATCGGCACGGAGGCTCCACTTCGGCCAGCTCACTTCGGCCAACAGGCTCACTTCGGCAACAAAGCCACTTCGGCAACGAGCCATTTCAGCCAACGAAGCCACTTCGGCAACGAGCCACTTCGGCCAACAGAGCACTTCGGCAAGCGAGTCAACTTCGGCCGAAAGCCACTTCGGCCAGAGGGCACTTCGGCCAACAGGCTCACCTCGGCAACAAAGCCACTTCGGCCAAAGACAAATCGTGGCCGAAGCCAATTTTGGCCGAAGACGATTCTATACGAAGCTGCCCGGCCGAAGTCAATCCTATACGAAGCTGCCTGGCCGAAGTCGATTCTATACGAAGCTGTCCGGCCGAAGTCCAACCTATATGAAACTGTTTTGCCGAAGTCAAAGCTGCCGAAGACAATCCTGGCCGAAGACATTTTCATACGAAACTGTCTGGCCGAAGTCAAAGCTGCCGAAGACAATCCTGGCCGAAGTCATTTTCATACGAAACTGTCTGGCCGAAGTCAAAGCTGCCAAAGATAATCCTGGCCGAAGTCATTTTCATACGAAACTGTCTGGCCGAAGTCAAAGCTGCCGAAGACAATCCTGGCCGAAGTCATTTTCAGACGAAGCTGGAAGACGACGCGGCCGAAGTCATTTTTATACGAAGCTGGAAGACGACGCGGCCGAAGTCATTTCTATACGAAGACAGAAGACGACACGGCCGAAGTCATTTCTATACGAAGACAGAAGACGACACGGCCGAAGTTATTTTTATACAGAGCTGGAAGACGACGCGGCCGAAGTCATTTCTATACAAGGACGACAAGCCCATCTTCGGCCCGTGCTAGGTCAAAGGCCCACGAAGCCAAGCCGACTTGCTAAAATAGAAATCCCAAAGGATTAAGAAGTTTTCCTAATCCCTTGGGATTGACCTGGCCAACTCGAACGACTATATATATCTATGTACATCCCTTGAAAAAGGGATCCGCAATTTACTTAGCAAAAAATCCTAGATTTTTTTGCTCTCAAACTCTTGTACGAAAGCTTTTCGACACAGCTTAATAATAAAAACCAATCTTTGGATCTCTCCGTTCGTGGTTCATCCGTAGAAATTTCATCCCCCTTAACAAACCTCCGACAAATTCTAATTGTGTTGATTTCGACTCCCACAGTACCCACTCCCCCCCTTTTTTTTAAGGAGGGGGACAGCTGAACCCATCCGAAGATGAGCTGCCTACGTACCCTTTACAGGGATCAAGCCGTCCCGTAGTTCATACGAAGTATCTCAGTGATAGTATTTATTCAAGTGAATTGCATTCCAAGATCTTGGTACTGGAATACTGGCCATGTTAGCGAGTTCGTACACTCCTGGGTGAATTGAAGTTGGCTAGTTCGTTCTCAGGTTCCCGATTCACCTTGACTTTCTTCTGCTTCGTCTTCGTGTTAAGTTCTGCTACAGGATTCCTAAGCTTATGCTCGGCCATAACAAAAATTCGGGACTCCTTCTGATTTCCATGAATGGTTTTGATTCCTTTCGACGTCGGAAACTTTATGCATAGGTGGTATGTTTATGGGACAGCTCTCATAGAATTTATCCAAGGGGTTCCCATGATTATGTTGTATATCGCGGGATGGTCTGCCACCGAAAATTCTACGATTTTTGTTACTCCTTCGGCTCGGACGGGTTGTCTGATCGTTCCGAGGGTCATTGTTGTTTCTCCTGAAAATCTGGAGAGTGGCTTCGGCATTGCTGTCACTTCGGATATACTGATCTCCATACGCCTTAATGTTTCTCGAAAAATAACATTGACAGAACTTCCTGTATCTATCAACACTCTGGCAACGTCGTGGTCTCCTACGATTAACTCGATAACAAGTGGATCGTTATGAGGCTGGTCAATGCCAACAATTTCATTTTGCTCGAATGAAATCACGTCATTTGGTAAATTGGCGGGCGCCGACTAGTTGGTGCTAACATTCGCCTTGCGTTGGAAAGCCTTGATTGCGGATACCGTATCCATGTAGTATTGGGATCCTCCCATTATCATGTTAATTCTTCTTCGAGAATCCTAATGTGCTTCTTCGTCGGTTTGCCTCCCTCTCTTAGCCGCGTCTCCAGTTCGGATGGTCTGATCGGAATTTTCTTTTTCTTCTCGTTCAAAATCGTTAAGGCTGATAGTGTCGCCAAGTTCTCCTGCCGTTAGTTTAGCGACAAGTTTTGCGCCAAGACTTCGACAATTAGTTGTTGAGTGTCCATAGTAACGACGGTATTCGCAGTAGGCCTTCTCGTCATATGTGTTGGAGTTTCTTGCCCATGTATTCCAAGGGACTGTCCCACGACCGGCACCTACTTGATAGTTATGGGTGCCTCCAAAACTGGGTTCTTCGTAATGTTCATATCCGGTTCCTTGATTACTCTTGGGAGGCTCTGGGTTCTGAGTTTGGAAAGAACGGCTCGTCATCTTGGTCACTCCGTATTTCTGGGACAATACTTTCATCTCTTCTTCATTGACTATAAAATTTGAGGCTCGGTGCAGCTCGTCTTGGATTGATAGTGGCGTGTTCAAAGCGATTTTTTTTCGGAATTCCGATTCGTACCACATCACCTTTTTTAATGCAAGCACGGCGGCCTTGTCGCTTACGTCCTCGACTTTTTGACATTACTACTTTGAATCTTCCCATGAAACTGCGTAGTGTCTCCGTAGGCCCTTGAGTTAATGTCCAGAGGTCGGCATCAGAGGCTCCTCGATCCATAAACATGAAGTAATGTTTTAGGAAGGCGGTAGACAACTGCTGGAAATCGTTGATGGAGTTTCGTTCGAGTCTGGAAAACCATTGGAGGGCAGCACCCTTTAAATTCTTCACAAACAGTAGGCAAAAACCGGCATCTCTCTCATTTTCTCTGAAATTGGCTCGGCCCATTGCTATGATGAACGCCGTTATGTACTTCTTTAGGTCGATTGTCCATTCGTAACCTGGAACTTTGATTTTTCCTGGGTCGAAAATCCTTGCCTTGGTAATCCGGGCTGTAAACGGCGTATTATGTGCCTCTTCCAGTATGCGGTCAATCTCCGGGACTTTTCTGGTTGCCTTGTGAACCTGGGATCTGACGGCTTTCATCTCGGCGGTGGCACGATCCAAGGAGGCTCGGATTTTGTCCAACTCTTCTCTCTGGGCTCGGCTCGTCATTTTTGGCTCGTCAGCGTATTGTGCCTGTTGTACCCATAAGATATTTTCTTCCTCTTCTGCTAAGGTCCTGGCTCTGTTTAGGTTAATGTCGCCTTCGCTGGCTCGGGCTCCCGTCAGTGTTGGTGCAAACCCCTCGTCAGTGAGATTTTCCATGTTGTGGTCTCCTTCCACGCGCCCCTCGTCGTCAAGAACGATTGCTGAAGCCAACCCCCCATTGGTGTGTTGGTCACGTCCATTGCTGGCTTCTCTTGCCCCGCGAACCAGTCGAGGTGGCTCAGTGATACTTGATCTGGTTGTCGCGGGTGTTTGTTCGTTGATTGGATATGGCGGTGGCAGTCCTCCCAAAGTCCTCGGTGCGTCGCGTGGTGTTGAAAAATCCAGGGCCGTCGGGTTTAAGCCAAGCTGTCTGGTGATTCAGCTGACATGTGGGTTCACCGCCGAACCCATGCCTCCGAATCATGTTTTTCAGGCTCGGTTCTCCGTTGCCAGTGTCTCGATTTTCTCCGTCAGCGTGCTGTTCAGCTTGTTTTGCTCCTCAGCCTTCTTCAGCAACATGGTCATCATGTTCTTCAACTCTGTTAGCGCTTCTGAGGGGCCTTCCGTGTTCGCCGGAGGCAGATTGGTTCCGGTCCTAGGAAGATCAACGTCAGTGTTGCTTGCATCGTCACCGCTTCGATCTCCGTCAGTAGTCATCGTTTCAGATCTCGTATTCGGTGGTTCTTAGGTGTCAGAAAGTTTGAGACTCCCCACAGATGGCGCCAAATTGTGGGAGTCGAAACTCGCACAACCAAAACTTGTAAGGAATTTTTAGGGATTCAAAAAACTTATATGAAAAGAAACCAAGAACAGAGATCCAAAGATGGTGATATTATTCCGGCTGTTTCGAAAGTTGTTTGCAAAGTAATAAGTGTTTAGCTAGGTCAATTTTCAGATCCCCTTTTCAAAGAGGTACATTGTCTCTTTATACACGAATATGTCGGCTAGGCCTTTTACTAAACGAGAAAGGAAAACTTCCTTATTGTGGGATTTTCCTTTTCTCTCTGGCTTGTCTAAGTCTGTTTAGGTGTTGGCTTCTTACTTTGACTTGCTCACTCAACCCACCAGCCTTTTGTGGCTTGTCTCCTCGGTCAAACAAGATATTGGGCTTGCTGCTTTGCTGGGTCGCTGAGGATCCAGCTCGTCATCTCTTTGCCTCGTATGGATCCGTGTTTAACCACTCACCTATTTTGATTGTCGATGACATTTTGGGCATGCCGCCAAACACGTTGGCATTTCACCGTTTGTTGTTTCGCTAACATGTTGGCTCGTCCCCATTTGTTCATGTCTAGCCAAACGTTGGCTCGTCGCCTAGTCAAAAGTTGGCTCGTCACTCACTTCTTCATGCCTAGCCAAACGCTGGCTCGTCGCCTAGCCAAATGTTGGTTCATCACTGCTTCCTGTCGCCGAGCCAAGGATGTGGTTTGTCACACCTTCCTGTCGCCGAGCCAGACATTGGCTCGTCACTTCTTCCTAATGCCTAGCCAAACGTTGGCTCGTCACCTAGCCAAACGTTGGCTCGTCACTCAATTCTTCATGCCTAGCCAAACGTTGGCTCGTCGCCTAGCCAAACATTGGCTCGTAACTCACTTCTTCATACCTAGCCAAACATTGGCTCGTCGCCTAGCCAAATGTTGGCTCGTCGCCTAGCCAAACATTGGCTTGTCGCCTAGCCAAACGTTGGCTCGTCACTCACTTCTTCATGCCTAGCCAAACGTTGACTCGTCGCCTAGCCAAACGTTGGCTCGTCACTGCTTCCTGTCGTCGAGCCAAGGATGTGGTTCGTCACTGCTTCCTGTCGTCGAGCCAGACGTTGGCTCGTTACTTCTTCCTGATGCCTAGCCAAACGTTGGCTCGTCATCTAGCCAAACGTTGGCTCGTCACTCACTTTTTCATGCCTAGCCAAACGTTGGCTCATCGCCTAGCCAAACATTGGCTTGTCACTCACTTCTTCATGCCTAGCAAAACGTTGGCTCGTCGCCTAGCCAAACGTTGGCTCGTAACTCACTTCTTCATGCCTAGCCAAACGTTGGCTCGTCGCGTAGCCAAACATTGGCTCGTAACTCACTTCTTCATGCCTAGCCAAACGTTGGCTCGTCGCTTACTTCTTCCTGATGCCTAGCCAAGGATTTGGCTCGTCGCTGCTTCTCCTTGTTGCCGAGCCAAGGATTTAGCTCGCCGCCACTTCTCCTTGCTGCCGAGCCAAGGATTTATCTCATCGCCGCTTCTCCTTGCTGCGGAGCCAAGGATTTGGCTCGCCGCCACTTCTCCTTGTTGCCAAGCCAAGGATTTGGCTCGTCGCCGCTTCTCCTTGCTGGCGAGCCAAGGATTTTGCCGCTTCTCCTTGCTGCCGAGACACCGATCAAGGGGTTAGAGCTCGTTGCCCTTTGTTGGTTCGCCAGCATGTTGGCTCGTCACCGTTCGTTGGTTCGCCAGCATGTTGGCTCATCACCGTTTGTTGGTTCGCCAGCATGTTGGCTCATCACCATTTGTTGGTTACCACCAGAAAGCATGAGCATGACAAGCTCAACTTATCACGAACCGAGCCCAAGAAGCCTTGATGGACCAAACTCATAAAGGATTTGGAAAACCGAGCCGTTGAGCTAAAGAGCTCGTGTCAGTTTGGTAACATACTAAAGATATCGGTTCGGTCATGACAAACAAGATCTTTGAGTCAGCATTCCAATGGAATTGGAATCATATCATTTGGAGCTGAGGTTGGCAAGATACACCCGATTTACTGAAGAAATATCAATATGTGCTCGTCGTACCCGAGCTGTAAAGATGGGATCGGTATGACCCGAGCCGAAGATACACCAAGTTAAAAATTATTGACAAACAAGATAATTGAGTTAGCTTTCATCCAAAAGAAGTTTGAAGTCATTTGGATCAACAGTTAGAAAGTTACACCAATTATCATGGAGATGCATCAATCTGGGCTCGTCGTAACCGAGCAGAAAACATACCGAGCTAAAAATTGGTGAAAAATAAGATATTTGGGTTAGCTTTCATCCAAAAGAAGTTTGAAGTCATTTTGATCAACGGTTAGTAAGTTACACTAACTATCGTGGAGATGCATCAATCTGGGCTGGTCGTAAGCGAACCGAAAAGATGGGCTCGGTAGGACCCGAGCTGAAGACATATGTTGGGATCAATATTCCCCCACCTTTGATGGGCGACACACCAAGAAATGGATCGGGTGCCACGATTCACGGTGAAGATTAGGTCGTGTACCCCGATCCTTGATGAAGTAAAATGGATCGGGTACCACGACCCGCGGTACGGCAAAATGGATCGGGTGCCACGACCCAGGGTGAAGATTTGGTCGGGTACCCTGATCTGTGACAAAGCAAAAGGGATCGGGTGCCACGACCCACGGAACGGCAAAATGGATCGGGTGCCACGATCCACGGTGAAGATTGGTTCGTGTGCCCTGATCAATGACAAGCAAAAGGGATCGGGTGCCACGACCCACGGTACAGAAAAATTGATCGGGTGCCACGACCCACGGTGAAGATTGGGTCGTGTACCCCGATCCGTGACAAAGAAAAATTGACCGGGTGCCACAACCCGCGGTGAAGCCATCCGAGCCGTGAACCACGATGCCACCCGAGCCGTGAACCACAATGCCACCCAAGCCAAACACGGGCCTCGGCCACCCGAGCCAAAGCTTAAAGATGGGGAGTTGGGCCGAGCTGAGCAAATGAACATATGGGCCAAGACAACGAGCCCATGAATTCAAGCCCAAAATAGAGATATGACGAGGTCAAAGCCCATGGTGGTAGCCGGCTTTGCTAAAAGGAAATCTTGAGGAATTAGGAAATCTTCCTTATCTCTTTAGACAATACTTAGCCGACTAAGACTTGTATAAATAGACATGTACATCTCTTGAGAAAGGAATCGGCAATTTTACCTAGCAAACACTTGTATTCTTTCTCCAGACATCTTTCGTAACAACTTAATAAAAACCATCTTTGGATCTTCGTGTTCGTGGTTTTTACTCAGAAGTTTCAGATCCCTCTAAAAGTCTTGAGAAATTCAATTGCTGTGGATTTACACTCCCACAAGAAATTTTCTTACACCTAAAACCACCACAAAATCGATCCAAAGGACGATGGCCTACGATGGAGAGGAGGACGCTGCTGATACCAGGAACGCCGGGGTGGAGGATCAGACGAACCAACCCGAAAACTCCAAGGAGACTTTTGCAACACTGATGGAGATGAAGACCATGTTGGAGACGCTGCTCAAGAAGGCAGAGGAGCAAGACAAGCTAAACAGCACGATGACGGGAGAGCTGAAGGCCCTGGCAACGACGAATCGAACCCGAGGGGTGGGATCAGGTCTCGACCCAGCAAGACATATTGGAAGGCGCCTCAACCCAACGGCCCTAGATTTCTCAACCCCTCTTAACCCACTGAAAACCCGTGGGAGATTACCGCCCCTCCACCAAAACTCACCGAACCTGACCTCTGGAGTGCAAGGAGCAGGAGAGACGCCAACAGAGGATGAGCCGGCCTCAATCATCAATATAGAGGACAAAAATCAGGTGGAGCGTAGTACGGAGAGCCGCGATGACCAAGCAACTGGCCAAACCCGAACCGAAAAGTGCGAAGCCATCCCAGAAGGAGATCAAGAGCTGACCGAGGAGGAAGAGAACATCCTCTGGGACGAGCAAGTACGGATCGATGGGGAGCAAAGAGCAGGGATCCGAGCCTAGAAGGAGGAGATGGCTGCAATGCGCGCGGATATGGACCGAGCAGCCGCTGATATAAAGGTGGTCCGATCCATGATGCAGAAAGTAATAAGCAAAGTGTCCGAAATAGATCGCATTTTAGAGGAAGCACAAAACACTCCGTTCACGGCATAGAACACCAGTGCAAGAATTCTCGACCTAGGGAAGATGAAGGTTCCGATTTACGAAGGAAAAACCGATCCAAAGGAGCATCTAATGGCTTTACCATAGCCATGGGTCGCTCTAACTTCAAAGAAAGCGACAGAGATGCCGGGCAGTGTCTCTTTTTCGTGGAACACCTCAAAGGTCCGGCACTCCAGTGGGTTTCCAGGCTCGAGAGGAACTCCATCAACAACTACAATCAGCTATCCGCAGCATTCCTGAAGCATTACTCTATTTTCATGGATCCTGGAACTTCAGATGCCGACCTGTGGAGCCTAGCTCAGGCGCAGAACGAAACACTCGGAAGTTTCGGCGGAAGATTCAAAGCGGTCATGTCCAAAGGGGAAGGCTTGAGCGACAAGGCGGTCCTGCTAGCCTTAAAGCGGGCGCTTTGGTTTAACTCCAACTTCCGTAAAGAGATTGCGCTGAACGCCCCCACGACGATACAAGACGCGATGCACCGAGCTGCATATTTCATAACCGAAGAAGAGGAGATGAAGATCCTCACTGAAAAGTATGGAAAAACAAAACCGCTAAGCCATCCTCCTCAATCTTCAAATTCTTCAAACAGTAAAAGAAACAACCAAAGTTCTGGCTACGTCCAGTACGAGGGAGGCTTTCGAGGAGCTTATAACTATGAAATTGACGCCCCTGGATTCGGTCGACGAAGAGGCCGAGTCGGTGGAAGAAGTTCATGGAGCACGTGGACCAAAAGTGACAGTTCTTATGACGAAATGACCTACTGAGAATACCATCATTACTACGGACACTCAACCGGGAATTGTCAGAGTCTTGGCGAAAACCTAACGGCTAAACTAATGGCGGGAAGGCTCGGTGACACTATCAGCCTCAAAGATCTCGAACGAGAAGATGAAGAAGACCAGCCTGATCAGACTGTCCAAACTAGAGACGCAATTAAGAGAGGGAGGTAAACCGACGAGGCAACACAACAGGATTCCCGGAGAAGAATTAATATGATAATGGGAGGATCCCAGTACTGCATAGATACGGTGTCCGTAATCAAGGCGTTCCAGCGCAAGGCGGATGTTAGCACCAACTGGTCGGCGTCCGCCAATTTGCCAAATAACATGATTTCGTTCGAGCAAAGTGAAACAGTCAGCATTGACCAGCCTCATATCAATCCTCTCGTTATCGAGCTGATCATCGGAGACCACGACATTGCTAAAGTACTGATTGATACGGGAAGTTCTGTCGATGTTATTTTTCGAGAAACATTTTGGCATATGGAGATCAATCTATCCAAAGTTACAGAAATGCCGGAGCCACTAACCAGATTTCAGGAGAAACAATGATGACACTTGGAACAATCAGGCTACCCGTTCGAGCCGAAGGAGTAACAAAAATCGTAGAATTTTTGGTGGCAGATCATCCCACGATATACAATGTAATCATGGGAACCCCTTTGATAAATTCTATGAGAGTTGTCCCATCAACATACCACATGTGCATTAAGTTCGCCAAACAGAATCAAAACCATTCGTGGAAATCAGAAGGAGTCCCGAAGTTTTGTTATGGCCGAGCATAAGCTCAGGAATCCCGTAGCAGAACTTAACACAAAGACGAAGCAGAAGAAAGCCAAGCCGAACCGGCAACCTAGGAACAAGCTATCTAACTTCAATTCGACCGAGAGTGTACGAGCTCGCTAACATGACCGACATTCCAGTACTAAGATCTCAGAACCCAGTGCATCTCAAGAAATACTATCACTAAGGTATTTTACATGAACTACGAGGCTACTTAATCCCTGCAAAGGGTACGTAGGCAGTTCATCTTCGGATGGGTTCAGCTACCCCATTCCTTAAAAGGGGGAGGGGGAGTGGGTACGTATACTCGTATACTCCCATCTTTATAGTAAACTCTATGTCTAATTAAAGCAAACTTTTCGAAGCTAAGATCTTCAAATCACATCTTTTACGGATTACTATAGCCTTAACAAAACAGGCATCCCACTCACATCCTCTACGGATTACCAATCTCAACTAAACAGACATTTCATATAAGCTCATGCTGTTGGCCACAACAACGGGACATTAAATCCTTCTCAGGATTAAAAGCGCGTTATACAAATATTTTTCATTGTCGGAGCGGATATGTTTATGGTAACGTATCCGTAAACCAAAATGTTCATGCTAAACTATACAAGCATATGTCCATTTTCGGAGCGGATATGTTTATGGTAACATGTCCGTAAACCAAAATGTTCAAACTAAACTATGCAAATATATGTTCATTATCGGAGCAGATATGTTTATGGTAACGTATCTGTAACCCAAAATGTTCATCTAAAACCCAGCAACTGATCGCTGGTCGCAACATCTTAGAAACATAACACTAAACGTATATCATTAGTGTGAGATACATAAACATGTTTTGTCTAAACCAAGATATCACATGCTAGTCTTTAACATCTCAAAACCGTAGTACTAAACGTATGTCGTTTAGTATGAGATACTTAAGCATATTTTATCGAAACGGCCATGTAAGTTGATGGTACATTGTAGGCCCTAAAACCAAAGGCAGTAACCAAAACCCAGCAATCACTCGCTCCTTAGCACGCTGGTCTTTAACTTCTTAAAATCCAGTAAACATTGTTTCATAGCACAATGGAACTTCGCAGAGGTGCAAGTTACCCAAACATGCTTCGGCTAACTAATCTCAGCTCGTTAGGATTATGAGTTTTAAGAAAGGGCATCAAGTACAACACCCGGATCGAAACGACGTCAATACTCTTTTCAAATTTTTTTGCAAGGTGCCCGTTAGAACTTGGCCCTTGAAAAAGCCTCACAAAGCAACAAAATAGTTTTGGGGCATCGTATTCTCATGATAATCTCGGCACGTCATAAATGCCAATTTCAGCTCGGCTTGTTGATCTAAGTAACGACTACTTTCACCTCGGCATCACTGTTGGGGTCGGTTTTCACCCCACTGAAATCAATAGAAATTCAACTAAGTATATAAAATGGACGAGCATGACAAGCTCAACTTTTCACGAACCGAGCCCAAGAAGCCTTGATGGACCAAACTCAGAAAGGATTTGGAAAACCGAGCCATTGAGCCAAAGAGCTCGGATCGGTTCGGTAACATACTCAAGATATCGGTTCGGTGATGACAAACAATATCTTTGAGTCAGCTTTCCAATGGAGTTAGAATCATATCATTTGGAGCTGCGGTTGGCAAGATACACACGATTTACTGAAGACATATCAATAAGTGCTCGTAGTACTCGAGTTGTAGGGATATGACCCGAGCCGAAAATACACCGAGCCAAACATTAGCAAAAAACAAGATATTTGAGTTAGCTTTCATCCAAAAGAAGTTTGAAGTCATTTGGATCAACAGTTAGAAAGTTACAGCAATTATCGTGGAGATGCATGAATCTGGGCTCGTCGTAACCGAGCCGAAGAGAAATTTTGGGCTCGGGAGGACCCGAAAAGAAAACATACCGAGCTGAAAATTGGTGACAAACAAGATCTTTTAGTTAGATTTCATCCAAAACAAGTTTGAAGTCATTTGGATCAACGGTTAGAAAGTTACACCAATTACCGTGAAGATGCATCAATATGGGTTCGTCGTAACCGAGCCGAAAAGATTAGGTCGGTAGGACCCGAGCACAAAATATACCGAGCTAAAAATTGGTGAACAACAAGATCTTTGAGTTAGATTTCATCCAAAAGAAGTTTGAGGTTATTTGGATCAACGGTTAGAATGTTACACCAATTATCGTGGAGATGCATCAATCTGGGCTTGTCGTAAACGAGCCGAAAAGATGGGCTCTGTAGGACCCGAGCTGAAGACATATGTGGAGGTCAATATTCACCCACTTGAAGTTAGCATATGAGAAAATAACTATAAACGGCTCAGTCTCGACAAAGCGTCGCGAACGCCCGAGTCGAAATCAAATGGCTCGGGTGACACACCAAGAAACGGATCGGGTGCCACGATCCACGGTGAAGATTAGTTCGTGTACCCCGATCTGTGATGAAGCAAAAAGGATCGGGTGCCATGACCCGTGGTACGAAAAAAGGATCGGGTTCCACGACCCACGGTGAAGATTGGGTCATGTACCTCGATCCGTGACAAAGTAAAAGGGATCGGGTGCCACGACCCACGAAATGGCAAAATGAATTGGGTGCCACAACCCACGATACGGCAAAATGGATTGGGTGCCACGACCCATGGTGAAGATTGGGTCGTGTGCCCCGATCCGTGACAAAGCAAAATGGATCGGGTGCCACGACCCGCGGTGAAGTCATCCAATCCGAGCTGTGAACCACAATGCCACCGGAGCCGTGAACCACGATGCCACCGGAGCCGTGAACCACGATGCCATCCGAGCCTCGAACCACGATGCCATCCAAGCCAAATACGGGCCTCAGCCAGCCGAGCAAAAGCTTTAAGACAGGGAGTTGGGCCGAGCTGAGCAAATGAACGTATGGGCCAAGACAACGAGCCCATGAATTCAAGCCCATAATAGAGATATGACGAGGTCAAAGCCCATGGTGGTAGCCGGCTTTGCTAAAAGGAAATCTCGAGGAATTAGGAAATCTTCGTTATCTCTTTAGACATTGACTTAGCCGACTAAGACTTGTATAAATAGACATGTACATCTCTTGAGAAAGGAATCGGCAATTTTACCTAGCAAACACTTGTATTCTTTCTCTAAACAGCTTTCGTAATAGCTTAATAAAAATCATCTTTGAGTTAGATTTCATCCAAAAGAAGTTTGAGGTTATTTGGATCAACGATTAGAATGTTACACCAATTATCGTGGAGATGCATCAATCTGGGCTTGTCGTAAACGAGCCGAAAAGATGGGCTCTGTAGGACCCGAGCTGAAGACATATGTGGAGGTCAATATTAACCCACTTGAAGTTAACATATGAGAAAATAACTATAAATGGCTCGGTATCGACAAAGCATCGTGAACGCCCGAGTCGAAATCAAATGGCTCGGGTGACACACCAAGAAATGGATCGGGTGCCACGATCCACGGTGAAGATTAGTTTGTGTACCCGATCTGTGATGAAGCAAAAAGGATCGGGTGCCATGACCCGCGGTACGGAAAAAGGATCGGCTTCCACAACCCACGGTGAAGATTGGGTCGTGTACCTCGATCCATGACAAAGCAAAAGGGATCGGGTGCCACCAGCCACGGAACGGCAAAATGAATTGGGTGCCACGACCCACGGTACGGCAAAATGGATTGGGTGCCACGACCCATGGTGAAGACTGGGTCGTGTGACCCGATCCGTGATAAAGCAAAATGGATCGGTTGCCACGACCCGCGGTGAAGCCATTCGAGCCGTGAACCACGATGCCACCCGAGCCATAAACCACGATGCCACCCGAGCCTCGAACCACGATGCCATCCAAGCCAAACACGGGCCTCGGCCACCCGAGCCAAAGCTTTAAGACAGGGAGTTAGGCCGAGCTGAGCAAATGAACATATGGGCCAAGACAACGAGCCCATGAATTCAAGCCCAAATAGAGATATGACGAAGTCAAAGCCCATGGTGGTAGCCGGCTTTGCTAAAAGGAAACCTCGAGGAATTAGGAAATCTTCGTTATCTCTTTAGACATTGACTTAGCCGACTAAGACTTGTATAAATAGACATGTACATCTCTTGAGAAAGGAATCAGCAATTTTACCTAGCCAACACTTGTATTCTTTCTCCAAACAGCTTTCGTAACAGCTTAATAAAAATCATCTTTGGATATTTGTGTTCATGGTTTTTACTCAGAAGTTTCAGATCCCTCTAAAAATCTTGACAAATTCAATTGCTGTGGATTTACACTCTCACAATTTGGCGCCGTCTGAGGGGACTTGAAATTTTCTTACACCTAAAACCACCACAAAATCGATCCAAAGGACGCTGGCCAACGATGGAGAGCAGGACGCTGCTGACACCAGGAACGCATGCGTGGAGGATCAGACGAATCAACCCGAAAATGCCAGGGAGACTTTCGCAACACTGACGGAGATGAAGATCATGCTGGAGACGCTGCTCAAGAAGGCGGAAGAGCAAGACAAGCTGAACAGCACGATGACGGGCGAGCTAAACACTGGAAACGATGAATCAAACCCGAGGGGTGGGATCAGGTCTGTACCCAGCAAGACGTATCGGAAGGCGCCTCAACCCAACGACCCTAGATTTCTTAACCCCTCTTAACCCACCGAGAACGCGTGGGAGATTTCTGCCCCTCCACCAAAACTCACCGAACCTGACCTCCGGAGTGCAAGGAGCAGGCGACAGGCTAACGGAGGATGAGCCAACCCCAATAATCAATCTAGAGGATAAAAATCAGGTGGAGCGCAGCAAGGAGAGCCGCGATGACCCAGCAACTGGCCAAACCCTAACCGAAAAGTGCGAATCCATCCCAGATGGAGATCAAGAGCTGATCGAGGAGGAAGAGAACATTCTCTGGCCCGGACAAGCACAGATCGATGGGGAACGAAGAGCAGGGATCCGAGCCCAAAAGGAGGAGATGGCTGTAATGCGCGTGGATATGGACCGAGCAGCCGCTGACATAAAGGCGGTCTGATCCATGATGCACAAAGCAACAAGCAAGGTGCCCGAAATAGATCACCTTTTGGAGGAAGCACAAAATATTCCGTTCACGGTACGGATCACCAGTTCGAGAATTCCCGACCCAGGAAAGATGAAGGTTCCGATTTACGAAGGAAAAACCGATCCAAAGGAGCATCTAACGGCTTTTGCCATAGCCATGGGTCGCTCTTAACTTCAAAGAAAGCCACAGAGATGCCGGGCAATGTCTTTTTTCGTGGAACACCTCAAAGGTCCGGCACTCCAGTGGTTTTCCAGGCTCTAGAGGAACTCCATCGATAACTATAATCAGCTATCCGCAGCATTCCTGAAGCATTACTCCATATTCATGGATCCTGGAACTTTATATGCCGACCTGTGAACCCTAACTCAGGGGTAAAACAAAACACTCTGAAGCTTCGTCGAAAGATTCAAAACGGTCATGTTCAAAGTGGAAGGTTTGAGCGACAAGGCGGCCCTGCTAGCCTTAAAGCGGGCGCTTTGGTTTAACTCCGACTTCCACAAAGAGATTGCGTTGAACGCCCCCACGACGATACAAGACGCGATGCACCGAGCTGCAGATTTCATAACCGAAGAAGAGGAGATGAAGATCCTAACTGAAAAGTATGGAAAAACAAAACCGCTAAGCCATCCTCCTCAATCTTCAAATTCTTCAAACAGTAAAAGAAACAACCAAAGTTCTGGCTACGTCCAGCACGAGGGAGGCTTTCGAGGAGCTTATAACTATGAAATTGACGCCCCTGGATTCGGTCGACGAAGAGGCCGAGTCGGTGGAAGAAGTTCATGGAGCACGTGGACCAAAAGCGACAGTTCTTATGATGAAATGGCCTATTGCGAATACCATCATTACTACGGACACTCAACCAGGAATTGTCAGAGTCTTGGCGAAAAACTCACGGCTAAACTAATGGCGGGAGAGCTTGGTGACACTATCAGCCTTAAAGATCTCGAACGAGAAGACGAAGAAGACCAGCCTGACCAGACTGTCCAAACTAGAGGCGCAATTAAGAGAGGGAGGCAAACCGCCGAGGCAACACAATAGGATTCCCAAATAAGAATTAACATGATAATGGAAGTATCCAGTATTGCATAGATACGGTGTCCGCAATCAAGGCGTTTCAGCGCAAGGCAGATGTTAGCATCAACTGGTCGGCACCCGCCAATTTGCCAAATGACGTGATTTCATTTGAGCAAATTGAAACAGTCAGCATTGACCAGCCTCATATCAATCCTCTCGTTATCGAGCTGATCATCAGAGACCACAACATAACTAAGTGCTGATTGATACGGGAAGTTCTGTCGATGTTATATTTCGAGAAATGTTAAGGCATATGGAGATCAATCTATCCAAAGTTACAGAAACATCGGAACCACTAACCGGATTTTCAGGAGAAACAATGATGAAACTTGGAACGATCAGGCTACCCGTTCGAGCCGAAGGATAACAAAGATCGTAAAAATTTTGGTGGCAGATCATCCCGCGATATACAACGTAATCATGGGAACCCCTTGGATAAATTGTATGAGAGCTGTCCCATCAACATACCACATGTGCATTAAGTTCCCGACGCCAAACGGAATCAAAACCATTCGTGGAAATCAGAAGGAGTCCCGAAGTTGTGTTATGGCCGAGCATAAGCTCAGGAATCCCGTAGCAGAACTTAACACGAAGACTAAGCAGAAGAAAGCCAAGCTGAACCGGCAACCTAAGAACAAGCTATCTAACTTCAATTTGACCGGGACTGTACGAGCTCGCTAACATGACCGACATTCCAGTACTAGGATCTCAGAACCCAATGCATCTCAAGAAATACTATCACTAAGGTATTTTACACGAACTACGAGGTGGCTTGATCACTGCAAAGAATACGTAGGCAGCTCATCTTCGGATGGGTTCGACTGCCCCCTTCCTTAAAAAGGAGGGCGAGGGAGTGGGTACGTTTACTCGTATACTCCCATCTTTATAATAGGCTCTATGTCTAATTAAAGAAAAAAATTCGAAGCTAAGATCTTCAAATCACATCTTTTACGGATTACTACAGCCTTAACAAAACAGGCATCCCACTCACATCCTCTACGGATTACCAGTCTCAACTAAACATACATTTCATATCACCTAATGATGTTAGCCACAGCAACGGGACATTACATCCTTCTCAAGATTAAAAGCGCGCTATACAAATATTTGTTCATTGTCATAGCAGATATGTTTACGGTAACGTATCCGTAAACCAAACTGTTCATCATAAACTATACAAGCATATGTCCATTTTCGAAGCGGATATATTTATGGTAACATGTCCGTAAACCGAAATGTTTAAATTAAACTATGCAAACATATGTTCATTATCGGAGCAGATATGTTTATGGTAACGTATCTGTAACCCGAAATGTTCATCTAAAACCCAGCAACTGATCGCTGGTCGCAACATCTTAGAAACATAACACTAAACGTATATCATTAGTGTGAAATACATAAACATGTTTCATCTAAACCAAGATATCACACTCTAGTCTTTAACATCTCAAAAACATAGTACTAAACGTATGTTGTTTAGTATGAGATACTTAAGCATGTTTTATCGAAATGGCCATGTAAGTCGATGGTACATCGTAAGCCCTAAAACCAAAGGCAATAACCAAAACCCAGCAATCACTCGCTTCTTAGCACGCTGGTCTTTAACTTCTTAAAATCCAGTAAACATCGCTTCATAGCACACTGGAACTTAGCCACTCTCCGCAGTGGTGCGAGTTACCCTAACACGCTTCGGCTAACTAATCTTAGCTCGTTACGATTATGATTTTTAAGCAAGGGCATCAAGTACAACACCCGGATCGGAATGACGTGAATACTCTTTTCAATTTTTTTTTTGCAAGGTGCCCGTTGGAACTTGGCCCTTGAAAAAGTCTCACAAAGCAACAAAATAGTTTTGGTGCATCGCATTCTCATGATAATCTCGGCATGTCATAAATGCCAATTTCAGCTTGGCATGTTGATCTCAGTAACGACTACTTTCACCTAGGCATCACCATCACGGATACTGTCGAGCTGGGGGCTAACTATTGGAATACGTTTTCACCCCACTGAGATCAACATAAATTTAACTAAGGATAGGAAATGGACGACCATGACAAGCTCAACTTATCACGAACCGAGCCCAAGAAGCCTTAATGGACCAAACTCATAAAGGATTTGGAAAACCGAGCCGTTGAGCCAAAGAGCTCAGATCGGTTCGGTAACATACTAAAGATATCGATTCGGTGATGAAAAACAAGATCTTTGAGTCAGCTTTCCAATGGAGTTGGAATCATATCATTTGGAGCTTCGATTGGCAAGATACACTCGATTTACTGAAGACATATCAATATGTGCTTGTCGTACCCGAGCCATCGAGATGGGATCGGTATGACCCGAGCTGAAACCACCCTGAGCCAATCATTGGTGATAAAAAAGATATTTGAGTTAACTTTCAGCCAAAAGAAGTTTGAAGTCATTTGGATCAACAGTTAGAAAGTTACAGCAATTATCGTGGAGATGCATGAATCTGGGCTCGTCGTAACCGAGCCGAAAAGATCGGCTCGGTAGGACCAGAGCAGAAAACATATCGAGCTGAACATTGGTAAAAACAAGATCTTTGAGTTAGATTTCATCCAAAAGAAGTTTGAAGTCATTTGGATCAACGGTTAGAAAGTTACACCAATTATCGTGAAGATGCATCAATCTGGGTTCATCGTAACCAAGCCAAAAATATTAGCTTGGTAGGACCCGAGAAGAAAATATACCGAGCTGAATATTGGTGAAAAACAAGATCTTTAAGTTAGCTTTCATCCAAAAGAAGTTTGAAGTTATTTGGATCAACAGTTAGAAAGTTACACCAATTATCGTGGAGATGCATCAATCTGGGCTTGTCGTAAACTAGCCGAAAAGATGGGTTCGGTAGGACCCGAGCTGAAGACATATGTTGGGGTCAATAGTCACCCACCTGAAGTTAACAGATGAGAAAATAACTACAAAATCTCGGTGTCGACAAAGCGTCAAACCAAAATTAAATGGCTCGGGTTACACACCAAGAAACGGATCGGGTGCCATGATCCACGGTGAAGATTAGGTCGTGTACCCCGATCCGTGATGAAGCAAAAGGGATCGGGTGCCACGACCCGCAGTACGGCAAAATGTATCGGGTGCCACGACCCACAGTGAAGATTGGGTCGTGTACCCCGATCTGTGACGAAGCAAAAGGGATCGGGTGCCACGACCTACGGAACGGCAAACTGGATTGGGTGCAACGACCCACGATGAAGATTGGGTCGTGTGCCCTGATTAGTGATGAAGCAAAAGGGATCGGGTGCCACGACCCACGGTACGGCAAAATGGATTGGGTGCCATGATCCACGGTGAAGATTGGGTAGTGTGCCCCGATCCGTGAAAAAGCAAAATGGATCGGGTGCCACGACCCGCGGTGAAACCATCCGAGCAATGAACCACGATGCCACCCGAGCCGTGAACCACGATGCTACCCGAGCCATGAACCACAATTCCACCTGAGCCAAACACGGGCCTCGGCCACCCGAGCCAAAGCTTAAAGACAGGGAGTTGGGCCGAGCTGAGCAAATGAACGTATGGGCCGAGACAACGAGCCCATGAATTAAAGTCCATAATAGAGATATGATGAGGTCAAAGCCCATGGTGGTAGCCGGCTTTGCTAAAAGGAAATCTCGAGGAATTAGAAAATCTTCCTTATCTCTTTAGACATTGACTTAGCCGACTTAGACTTGTATAAATAGACATGTACATCTCTTGAGAAAGGGATCGGCAATTTTACCTAGCACTTGTATTCTTTCTCCAAACAGCTTTCTTAACCGACTTGGATCTTCGTGTTCGTGGTTTTTACTCAGAAATTTCAGATCCCTCTAAAAGTCTTGACAAATTCAATTGGTGTGAATTTACACTCCCACATGTACAATCACCTTAGACCCCACAAGATATGACCAGAATTTCTCAAAAGCAAACACTATGGCAAGAAGCTCTTTCACTGTGGTAGCGTACTTGCATTGAGCATCATCAAAAGTCCTACTCGCATAGTAGATGACATGAAGCTTCTTCTCCTTCTTTTGTCCCAAAACAGCCCCTACTGCATAGTTACTAGCATCCGTCATTACCTCGAAAGGTAGCTCCCAATCCGGTGGTTGGACGATTGGTGCGCTAACAAGTGCTCCCTTGATTGTAAGGAAGGCCTCAAGACAAGCATTGTCGAAGTGAAACTTCACATCCTTTCACAAAAGCTGAGTCAAAGGTCTAGCAATCTAGGAGAAATCCTTGATGAATTTCCTATAGAACCTAGCATGTCTCAGAAAACTCCTAATCCCTTTGACAGAATCAGGTGGTTGCAGACTTGTCATCACCTTGATCTTTGCCTTGTCTACCTCGATACCATTCTCTGAAATTCGGTGTCCCAAAATGATCTCATCTCTGACCATGAAGTGCCACTTCTCCCAGTTTAACACAAGATGCTTCTCCTCGCAGCGTCATAATACCCTGCACAAATTAGAAAGACAAACAGAAAAAGAAGATCCATAGACAGAAAAATCATCCATAAAAACTTCCATTACGTCCTCAATCATATCAGTGAAAATTAACATCATGCATCTCTGGAATGTGGCTGGTGCATTACACAAACCAAACGGCATTCTGCGATAAGCATAAGTGCCATAGGGACATGTGATGTGAATGTGGTCTTCTCCTGATCGTCTGGATGGATGGGAATCTGAAAGAAACCAGAATAACCATCTAGAAAACAATAGTAAGCATGATTAGCCAATCTCTCAAGCATCTGATCAATAAAAGACAAAGGAAAATGATCTTTACGAGTAGCAGAGTTCAATTTCCTATAATCTATGCACATACGATGGCCAGTGACCGTCCTAGTTGGGATCAACTCGTCCTTATCGTTCTTAACCACGGTCGCTCCACCTTTCTTTGGCACAACATGGACCGGGCTCACCCATTTACTATCAGAGATAGCGTATATGATGCCCCCCCCCCCTCTAGAAGTTTCATTATCTCCTTCTTTACAATATGTTTTAGATTCGGGTTTAACCGTCTCTAACGTTCTATAGAAGTCATCGACTCATCTTCTAGATGGATCCTGTGCATGCAAAGATCAGGTGAAATGCCTGTGATGTCATCTAGTGAATAGCCTAAGGCCCTGCGATACTTTCTAAGTTCACATAAAAGCAAAGAAGTCTCCGCATTATTCAAATGAGCATTGATGATCACAGGGTACGAAGAGTTAGGACCTAGACATGCGTACCTTAGCCCGGCTGGAAATGTTTTGAGCTCCACCTTAGGAGCTTTTAGCTGGCTCCATGGGTTAGATGGTGCATGAAGGGTTGCTGCTGGAGACTTCTCGACAGCCTCGTCCAAGCTCATGTAGGCAACCATCTTCCCCAAAATCTGGCTCGAGTTCAGCATCTCTGCATACCCAGTCGCGTCGTCACTCAAAAATCCATGTTCGCTCGCAGTCCTTGTCAAAGCAATCTCCAATGGGTCATCAACTAGAATCTCTTCTGCGGCCTCGTTAGAGATCTCTAGTGAGTTATCGACCGAGAATGTCTGCCCATCCAACATAGGATTTTTCAGCAGCTTGTGTGGGGGTCAAAATCAACACAATTAGATTTGTCGGAGGTTTGTTAAGAGGGATGAAATATCTGTGAATAAACCACGAAAGCGAAGATCCAAAGATGGTTTTTATTAAGCTGTTTCGAAAAGCTTTTCCGTACAAGAGTTTGAGAGCAAAAAGTCTAGGGTTTTGCTAAGTAAATTGCGGATCCCTTTTTCAAGAGATGTACATAGATATATATAGTAGTTTGAGTTGGCCAGGTCAATCCTAAAGAGATAAGGAAAACTTCATAATCCTTCGGGATTTCCGTTTTAGTAAGTCGGCTTGACTTCGTGGGCCTTTGCATCATTGTAGGCCGAAGATGGGCTTGTTGTCTTCGTATAGAAATAACTTCGGCCGCGTCGTCTTCTGGCTTCGTATAGAATTGACTTCGGTCAGACAGCTCCGTATGGAAATGACTTCGGCCAGACAGCTCCGTATAAAATTGACTTCGGCCGGACAGCTCCGTATGGTAATGACTTCGGCCAGGCAGCTTCGTATAGATTTGACTTCGGCCAGACAGCTTCGTATAGATTTGACTTCGGCCAGACAGCTTCGTATAGAAATGACTTCGGCCAAACTGCTTCGTATAGAATTGACTTCGGCCAGACAGCTCCGTATAGAGATGACTTCGGCCAGGTTGACTTCGGCCAAGCTTGGCTTTGGCCAGGCTTGGCTTCGGCCAGGCTTGCCGAAGTGGTCTTGCCGAAGTCTTATGTCCGTTGCTGGAATGGCCTTGCGCTTGCCGAAGTCGGGCTTCTTCGCCGAAGTGAGACTGCTTGGCCGAAGTGGACAGCTTGGCCGAAGTGGACAGCTTGGCCGAAGTGGACAGCTTGGCCAAAGCGGACAGCTTGGCCGAAGCGGACAGCTTGGCCGAAGCGGACTGCTTCGCCGAAGCGGACTGCTTGGCCGAAGTGGACAGCTTGGCCGAAGTGGACAGCTTGGCCGAAGTGGACAGCTTGGCCGAAGTGGACAGCTTGGCCGAAGTTGACAGCTTGGCCGAGGTGGACTGCTTGGCCGAAGTGGACAGCTTGGCCGAAGTGGACAGCTTGGCCGAAGTGGACAGCTTGGCCGAAGTGGACAGCTTGGCCGATGTGGACAGCTTGGCCGAAGTGGACAGCTTGGCCGAAGTGGAGCTTCTTCGCCGAAGGGTTGTCTTTGACCGGAGTAAAACTCGTATCGTGCCTAAGTGGATTCGTATCATGGCCAAAGCGAGCTCGTATCGTGCCTAAGTGGATTTGTATCACGGCCGAAGTGAGCTCGTATCGTGCCTAAGTGGATTCGTATCACGGCCGAAGTGAGCTCGTATCGTGCCTAAGTGGATTCGTATCACGGCCGAAGTGAACTCGTTGGCCGAAGCGGATAGCCTGGGCGAAGTGGACTGTTGGCCGAAGTGGACAGCTTGGCCGAAGTGGATGGCTTGGCCGAAGTGGCCATTGCCGAAGCCTCTTCTCTCGCCGAAGTGGGCTCTCCATGCCGAAGTCCCCTTGCCGATGTGGGCTGTGCCGAAGTGGAGCTCCTTCCATGCTGAAGTCTCCCCTTGCCGATGTGGGCTGTGCCGAAGTGGAGCTCCTTCCGTGCCGAAGTCTCCTTGCCGATGTGGAGCTACCTTGGCCGAAGTGGAGCTTCCTTGGCCGAAGTGGCCTTGCCGATGTCTCCCCCCTTGCCGAAGTCTCCCTTGCCGAAGTGGAGGCTTCCTTGGCCGGAGTGGCCTTGCCAATGTCTCCCCCCTTGCCGAAGTCTCCCTTGCCTAAGTGGAGGCTTCCCGAAGTGGAGGCTTGCCGAAGTGAGCTCGTATCATGCCTAAATGGATCCATGTAGTCACGACTTAGGCCACGATTTCGGCCTTGTCCGATTCTTCGTATTTCCATACTTAGCCATTTTCCCATTGATCACAGCTGAGTGGATTTTGACCCCAACAGCTTGTCCATCTCAAACTTCATGACAATGTCTCCCAGGTGGAGATCTATTCGCCCATTCTTCACATCTATGATAACTCCAACAGTGCATAAGAAAGGTCGTCCCAAGATTAGGGGATCCTTTGGCTTTTCCTCTAGCTCTAGAACTACGAAATCTGCAAGAACAAAAGCATTACCAATCCTCACATGTAAGTCCTCTAGAATCCCAACCGGCAACTTCACAGAATGATCGGCAAACACCAAGGAGATTTTGGTTGGCTTGAACTTTGTAAATCCAAATTGCTTAGCCACAGAATATGGCATCAAGTTGACACTTAAACCTAAATCACACAAACAACAAGCAAACGTCATTGCTCCAATCTGCACAGATAAAACAAACCTCCCTGGATCTCCAAGCTTCTTAGGCATCTTGTTTTGAAGGACGGCGCTGCAATCTTTTGAAACCTTGACAAAGTCATCTTCTCCAGAAACCTTACTTGTCACCAAGCCTTTCACATATCTCTTCATCGCAGGTATCATCTAGATTGCATCGGCAAGAGAGAGCTTCACTGTTAGATCATCTAGCATCTCCTTTCATTTTGCCTCTTCTAGGTCCTTTCGCGACTTCTTAGGGCAAGTAGGGTATGGAACGCTTGGAGCATAGACAAGCGCAAGCAGTGGCTCCTTTGCAGTCGTGTCACTTGCAGGCTCTCGTACCAGCTCGGCTTTTGAATCGTCCCTCTCTTCCAAGTCAATGACTACATCGCCATCTTTCCCTTTTTGCGCAACAGGCGCTATCACCTTTCCACCTCTGAGCGTAATAGCATTTACGAACTCGTTCCTAGGATTATACTCTGCCTTTCGTGGAAAGACTCCCTGTGGTCTCTTGATCACTTCGGCCGTCTGAGCTACATGAGTATCCAGCTTCTTCACATGAGCAGAGAGTGACTGAAAATTGCCATTGAGATCACTGTACATGTTATCCACCTTGACATTGATCTCGTTGGCATATTTCTGTTGGTTGAGCAAAAGCTGCTGCATGAGAACCTTGAGATCATCACCAGAACTGTTCGCAGAACTCGTAGAGGCTTGGAATGGGGCTTGTGCCGTTGGTTGGAAGTTGTTGAACGGCTGTTTCTGTAGAAATACTCCCTGAAATCTTTTATGGCCCTGATTTTGCACGAACTGATTTCTCTGAAAACCCTGAGAGAAGTTTTTCTGAAAACCCTGATTTTGCACGCCAGTCTGTCTTGTAAACCCCTGAAAAGCAATAACGTCTGCGTTTTGCACGGTCGATTTTCCCTAAAATTATTGACCCTGAATGTTCACTTGCTATGGGTAGACTGTAATTCTGGTTGAAACCCCTGTTTTGCACGAAACCTTGCCCGTTCACATAATTCACTTCTTGCAACTCATCAGCCCCTTCTTCAGCGAATTCCTAGTAGAAAATAGGGTCCGTTCCACTCTCGCAAAACTGAACACCTCTCTGACCTTGACTCGCCTTCAATAGCTGATTTACCTTCTCATTCAGCTCATCGATCTTCTAAGACTCCACGCTGTTGACACGCTTAGACCTATCATACTCAGCACAGCGGTTGTTGGTAATTGCAGCCAAGTTCCCAATCAGTTGGTAGGCTCCATTCTTACTTTGAGTCATGAAATCCTCATTGCTAGCAGTGTTGATAGCGTTCTTGTAATCCCACTCGACTCAATCGTAGAAGATGCTAAGAATCTGTCCATCTGAGTATCCATGATGAGGGCACTCTCTGGGATACTCTTTGAACCTCTCTCAAGCCTCACAGAAGGACTCTCCTGAATGTTGCTGGAAGGTGGTGATCTTGTTCCTCAGCGAAGCAGTCTTGAATTTGGTGTAGAAGTGATCCAAGAAAGCGGCTCTGCATTCATCCCAAGTAGTCAATGACCTAGGAGGTAGAGATTTGAGCCATCTCGATGCCTTGTCTGCCAGAGATAAAGGGAAGAGCTTGCACTTGATGTAATCAGCTGGCACCCCATTCGACTTAGTAGTGTTGCAGATCTCTTCGTAATTCTCTATGTGATCCATAGGATTTTTAGCTGGTAGACCATGAAACACATGCTGCTTCACCAACCCGGTCATCTGAGGCTTGATCTCGTAATCCTGCCTTGCAAGGGCTGGTGGACATATAGCAGCTCTGTTCTGGTAGAAAGTAAGGGGAGTGTCCGCATCCCCAATTGCAGGCGGTCGCTGCTGTTATTTTTGCTGTTGCATCAACTGTTGCATCTGCTGCTGTAACCTCTGAAGTTCAGCTGCAGTAGCAAGCGCATCTTTGTCGATTTGATCACCCATTGTGACTTGATTCGACTTTGTCTTCCTGTCCTCTCTCTCTAACCTTGCAAGTTCCTGGTTGCTGAAGTTGAAAAGGTTGTCAGATCCTTTGCTTCTTCTTTGCATACATCTGAAACACATAAGAGAGAAAGTTAGTCATTCTTAGTCTAACTTTCAAACAAAAATTCGAAGGTAACGCAATTGGTCCCCGACAACGGCGCCAAAAACTTGATACAACGAGTTTTAACCCTAAAATATCACTGCAAGTGCACAGCAAGCGAAGTAGTATTTAGGGATCGAATCCACAAGAACCAAGTGAAACGCTACGAATCTATATGAGTGAAATTAAGCTAAGATGGCAATATGATTGTTTGTTGTGATGCAAAACGAAATAGCAATATAAAAACAATGTAAATCAATTAAAAGCAAGCGTTAAGTCTAGGGCAATTCGCAGTTATTCAGAGATCATAAACCAGACAATTATTCAGGGAACGATAAAGCACAGTCTCGAACTCAAACATGAATGTATAATCAATCCACTTTCGTGGTATCAACTACTTTATCTAGCAACCTAAGAATCTAAACTGTTGTTTAATCTTAAAATGCTAAACAAGCATTAACGAGTAGGTTTGATATGTTCACAAATTGCCTTAACATCAGCTTTCGTTTGTTAAGGACAGTTTGCTCACCTATGTTCTATCAAGCAACCTATAACACTTTTGATAAATAGATTAAACCTACAATCAGAGACTAAGTGATCAATTTAATCTAAGCATTAAGAACAACGATAGATGAAGACCCTAAACCTAACTATGGAACTACTCAGACATGGAAGCAAAGAAAGCAGAAGGAGATGACGAAAAAACTAAAAATCAACAAAATAACTCCAAAAGGGTTCATAAATCTTCTCAACGATTGTAGAGTCAGAGATTAGTCTCCCACATCTTACAGATTGTAGAAAACAAAAAAAGTCTGAATAGATATGAAAGAGTATGAAAAGTTTAGCCTAAACAATGGCTCAAACTCGAACATTTATATTAAAAATGTTATGGATGAAAATAAATGGCAAAACCCAGTAAAAATAGGAAATTGAAAATTTCCTTTTTCTGGGCGAAAAAGGTTGGATCGATCGATCTGAATGTAGCACGATCGATCTGAAGTAAAACAAGTCGATCTGAAAAGTTTCGGAGTTTTGGATCGATCGATCCTAACTTCACTGGTCGATCTAAAATGTCCCGATGTTTTGGATCGATCGATCCAATAGTAGATCGATCGATCTAGCCTCCTTTGTGTTCTTTTTGTTTCATTTCATACTTCTTATACCTTACGTTTCTTCCAAACGCGTTCCAACCCTGAAAAGACATTAAAATCATAGAAAAGACTCGAAAACCATTAACAACTTTAAGGCAATACATCAGATATTAATTAGTTATAACATATCAAATGAATTTTACATATTGTAGACAACCATGCTACATTTTTTTTTTCTAATAATGAGGTTTTACATATTGTACCAACCACGCCCTTAACCGGCCGGTCCAGTGTACCGTCGCGCCTCTCCCCTTCTCTTGACCGGTACGCTTGTCCCATGCTGTTTAAGGTTACTAGTCTACAACCCGAGTTTCTTTTACCGATTCTGACCCAGTTTTACTTATTTTGCCTTGGTTTATTCCGGACCGATCCGCATCCATTTTTTAAAGTGTAAAACATTATTTCTTTATTTTTGGGGTACACTTTATTTTGCTATAGAGCTATCTTCTGATTGCAAGTTTTCGGGGAGACAAATTTTGAATCCCACACTCGTTTGGAGAATATTTTTGAACTCATGTTATTTGTTTTATTAATATAGCATGTCTTCCATTAATTCATTGGCTAGAATACCTTTAAATACTTGCGTATGGGCTATTAGGATTTCATGATTTGTGGCATAAGTTATCTTGATATTTGAGTTTGATTTGAAAATTTTGGGTGTGAAAAGTGAGCTCAACTTATAAGCCTATAAAAAGGTAATATTGAACATGGTTGTATGGTGGTATCGGTTTGAGAACCAAATACGTAAACTTGTTACGATGTGGAGTTTGATTTCAACAAGTGTAAGCATGACCATTTCGGCATTTGCGTTTTGATTCGGGCGCTTTATCAATGATGGACTTGCAAAAATATTTTGTAATGAAATTTGTTCATCTTGAAATTAGTTGGACGTTTCAAAGAAATCTGGATATCCGGTGCTAAACTAAAAAGAAAAAAAAAAACAGATATTGAGTAGGAACTTGCTAACCAATGAGGCAATGATACCATCAGACCCAACCCTGAGTTCGAACATGAAACTGAGAGTGTAATTGGTTTGGAGCCACAAAAAAATAGACAAACGGTTTTAGAATCCCAACTTTTATAACAAAAAGTAAGCACTAGAGCTATTTTAAAACTCAACAACACAAGTACATAACCCTAGTCTAAGTATGATCTATTACACAGTTCATGTTCTCCTTCCTCAAGATTCTATGACTCAAGAATGGGAAGAAGCTCAAGAGGAACTTTCTTAACAATGGTGACATCACCAGATTCTTCCATGTCTATATCTTTCTCTTCAGGTATTTTCCAATCAAAGAAGTAAAGCAAGTTTATGAGTCCCAATTCAACGGTAGCAATCCCAAAAGCCATCCCAGGACACATCCTCCGACCAGAACCGAATGGTAACATCTCAAAACTCTGTCCTTTGTAGTCCACAGGATCATCTATGAACCTCTCCGGGATAAACTCCTCTGGATTTTTCCAGCGGTTAGGGCTTCGTCCTATCGCCCATGCGTTAACCAAAAGAAGGGTTTTCGCGGGAATGACGTAGCCTTGAATCTTGATTTGACTCATTGTTTCTCTTGGGAGTATTAGAGGAGCTGGTGGGTGTAGTCTTAAGGTTTCTTTCACCACAAGCTTCAAGTATTGAATGTTATCGAGATCTTCTTCCGAGATTCTCTCTCTTGGTATGATTCTAATGCTTGTTCGGATCTCGTCTTGAGCTTTCTTCATCACTCTCGGGTTTCTAGCGAGCTCCGCCATCACCCAAATCATGGTGATGGCACTTGTGTCTACTCCAGCCAGAAATATATCCTGGTCAAGAAAGATGTTATGTTTAGGTCATGTTTTAGATTAAAGAATCATAAACTAAAGATTTGTTTCTTACTGAGATGACTCCATGGAGATGATCAATTGTGAGCTTGAAAGAATCATCTTGTTCTTGTTTTTGCATCATATCCAACATCGCATCGACAATATCAGGACGATCTTGAGTTGTTACTCCATGCTTATTCTTCAAGTGATCATCAACCACTTTCTTCACAAAAGTATCAACCTCGAAGAAAACGTTATGAAGTCTCTTATGTTGTCCTAACACAAAGTCTATAAACCATCCAATACCAGCAACAGGGAAAAGATCAGAGAATTTGAAAGACATATTTGTCAAAGCTTCAAACATCAATTCTTCGATCTTTTCCTTATTGATATGCTTGCTTTCGAAGAAGTTCTGTCCAAAGGCAGATCTGAATACAATACTCGCACTTAGAGAGAAAAGGGTTTTGCCCAAATCCACTGGAGATTGCTTTAAAGCAGATTCTGTCAATTTCTTGATCATCAAGTCTGTTTCTTCCTCTCTGATATATCTAAACGATCGGACCTTTTTCGTGTTGAAGAACTCGAGAACAGCAAGCTTGCGCAGCTCTTTCCAGTCCTCACCGTATGATGCTAAACCAATGTCTTTACCATTACGTGAAAATGTCTGCATCCCAAGAGCCTTGGGTCGTGTACAACACTCTAGGTCATGGGTTTTAAGAACTTCTTCAGCTGCTTCACTCGATGAGATTACGACAACTGGGACAAGCCCCATACGGAGAAACATCACGGGTCCGTGCTTCTTGGAGAGATCGTAAAGACATCTGTGAAGCAGTCCTCGGAGCTGGTGTAGGTTTCCGATGAACGGAAGCTTTGGTGGACTCGGAGGAAGATTCTGTTTCGATTCTTTGACCTTCTTGATATAAATGTACAAGAAGAGAATGGGAAAAAATAGAAACAAGAGGAAAGACGGAAGAATCACCATTGTTTTCGTTTTCCTCTGTTTTGTGCTCTGTTCTTTTGGGAGATAGAGAAAGAAAAGTATTAAGACAACACAACAACGTTTTCAGGCTTTGAAATACGGAACACACAGGTCGGTTTGGATATGTACGAAGTTAGGAGTATAAGACAAAACAAATAATATTATTTTGACAACATAAGTCGGTTATATTAAAGTTACATGTCGTTTATCGTATGTAAGGATAAGCCTTGAGATGAAAACTGAGAGTGAGGTTTATAAACTTCTAAATAAAATGTGTAATTTTTCTTTTCTTTTTCTACCAGGGTGTTCCGAGCCTTTGGATCTATAGTTTCTCTAGACCCAAAATCAGTTTTTGGGGGCATAAATTATCCCTTCTAAGTGAATCAAACTAGGAAAACAAAATATAGCCTTTTTAAAAGAGACAGAGCAACACCACTGGAATACCAACAATTTGAATTTTTTTGAGATTTTATATTTTAAAATATTGTGCAGTGAAAATAAATGTTGAGTATATATATTCTTGTATGCATTGAATTTTATAGATTCTTAATTCAAAATCAATTGATTATAAATATATTAGTCAGATATTACCCTAGATGTTATTTTACTAAGTGGTTTACGACTTAAAATTTATTGTCAAAGAATGAATCAGCAACTGATAAAAGTTCTAACAGTATGTTATTATTATTTTTTTTGTAGTGTAATTATTTAAAAAAGAAATATTTTTGACAATCGAATGCAAACGTAACGAAGAGATCCACCTCTTCGACATATTACATATTTACATAAGATTACAGAACAAAAATGCTAAAACCATGAAAGCCTCTTGAAGTGATAATCACAATTTGTTATATTAATTACAAGTTGTTATATTAATTACTTACAGAAAGATCGATCGAGACTCCATTGATGGATCCAAAATGTTAAGGTGGAGTTGGATCGATCGATCTGACTTTTTTTTTTGTAAAACAAATATGAAGCAAGAGTAGATGTTTGAGTGTAAGAAGAACTCGTTAGGATCAATCCGAATAAAAAAAGAAAAGTTGAAGTGTTTGGTGTTGAGAAATAAAAGTGACTTTAAGGATATCAAGAGAAGTATCTAGCGAGGTTGAGTTTGTTACAAGGATATGGGATTGGGTAGGAAAATGGAAGAAAGCATTTTGTATGCATAAATTGTTTCCCTTCTCCATTGCTTTTGTGTAATGACTTGTGTCTTATGTTTGAGAGAAGTCACTAAATGTTTTGAACCATTACTTTTCACTTCACATTGACCGTGTTCTCTTACCATGCCAATTGGTCTAGGTTGAATCCTCATTTGTGAGACTACACGTTTGAAAGAACTTAATGAATGTAGGGAGTTGGTGGATATGAGACTTTTAATCACTTGGCATTGATTCTAGAGGCAAAATATTAGAGTTGCGATGAGTATGGGAAGCTTGATTGAGTAGATGGTTTATTAGTAGCATTGAGTTGTATTATCTTGTATTAACATTGTGTGCTTTGGAAAAGAACCTTATGGTTTTGAGCTCCCGCCCTTCAGACCTCTCTCTCGGCTTGATTTTTCTTGTTTGCTTGCGGACAAGCAAAAGGCAAGGTCGGGGGAGTTGATATTCTCATATTTTACACCATTTTTATATAGTGGTAATCATATTTTCATCCCACATTTGCATATCATTTAGGCATTTTTAGGTGCATTTGCATTCTCTTTTGTGTTTTATAGGTTTGGAGATGGTGTTTCCACTTCGAGGCGTTTTGGAGAGAAATTGGAATGCAAAATGATGAGGATTCAAGAGGAAACAAAAATGGATCAAATGGATGCAAGAAGGGGCCAAGAAGAAGGCAAAAAAGTGAAGAAAATGAAGAAATGACAGCCTCCATACCGTGGCTCCATACCGGAGTCATGACATCGGTATGGGGTATTTTGGAGCAAAATGATAGCCCCCATACCGTGGCTCAATACCGGAGTCATGACCTCGGTATGGCCTCATCTCAAGTGCAATTTTTGAGATCCGACCCAAGTGTTTCGGGTTGACCCGGTTTCGATTTTATTCACTATATATATATGTATTTTAGACATAAAAATACCCTAGTTCTGATTTTGCTCTTGCCTCTTTGACCTCAAACTCTTATCTTATGATTTTGGCTTTGATTTTATCATCTTACCATTTCTAGTGAAGTTTTCTTAACCTTTCATCTCTTGTTTATGATTATGTCTTCATCTATGTTTATTCTTGAAGTTAGCATGATGATTAGTGAGTAGTTTTTCTATGGGTTTTTGGGCTTAGTAGATTAGGGATGTTTGATGGATGATTAATTATGTTTAGGCTTAGATTCTTATGATTTCTAAAGATTAGGATGTTCTTAATGCTAGATTAGACTTAGCTAAACAAAATCTTGATCATGGATATTTTATACCCGGAAGGTGTTCGATAAAATGTCTAGGAGAATCATAACCTTGCTTTTCATTCTTAACCAATGAGAATTGATGCTTAAGGTGATTAGTGTCTCTATGAACTTATGCTAAATGATTATTGATCATTTGATTGCAATTGGAAAATTAGTTTAATTGAATGGTTAATAAATGGATTAGTACCATGGGAGTGGATTAGTCTATTTGTGTGATTCATGTCATAGAATTGAGTTTGAATTGTTAGTCATAGCATCATTGGTTAGTCATTGAAAATGCTTTGCCCAAAACCCATGTTTTCCATATTTGATCAAATTCTTGTTTGTTGACTTTTGCATTGTGTATTTGTTTAAGCTTGGTTATGCTTTTCTTTGATCTTGTTTAGTTTCTATTTAGTTTTTTAGTCTTGTTGATCCCATTTTAGCATTCTCATTTCACTATTTTTACTTAGTTGCATAATTAGGATTTTGAAAAAACCAAAAATATCATTAGCTTGGCTTAGTTAATTACTTGAATTCCTAGTGTAGTTATTCTTAACTCCTTGTGGTTCGACCCTATGCTAAGCTACAACAACTAGAGTGTGTTGATAGCTAAGTCTAGGTATAAATACAATTTGACACACATCAAATTTGGCGCCGTTGCCGGAGAGTTTAGCAATAGCCATTAGGATTTGGTATTTGATTAAGACTAAGTCTTTATTTTTCTTTTGATACTAACTTGTCTCTTTTGAGTTTTTTTTTCCTAAACCTTATAGGTGTATGAACTTGAGGAGTAGAGGACCAACAAACCTCCAGCCCCTTGTTTTGGACATTAGGCATTTGGAAAGAGAGACGAGAAGAGAAAATGAACCACCAAGAAATGATCAAGAGCGAGAGGCTCATGGAGTTGGATTACAAGGAAATATGGGAGCTAGAGCGCCCATCCACCAACCGCGAGAACCAAGAAGAATAGGTGACTTTGATGAGCCTATAACCAATGGAACATGGACGGGTATTAGAGCTCCACCTTGCGGGAACAACAATTCGGAGATCAAGTCAAGCTTGATCAACATGGTGGAAAACAATCGTTTCTTTGGTTTGCCCATGGAGCACCCTATAGAGCATGTTGATAACTTTGAGCGTCTTTGTGCAACGGTTAAAATGAATGGAGTGCCCGAAGATGTCATCAAGTTGACCCTCTTCCCATTTTCTCTTGGAGACAAGGCTTCTCAATGGGAGAAGAGTGTAGTGACCTCTTCCATCACCACATGGAAAGAGTGTAAGAAGCGATTCTTGTCTAAGTCTCAAACCAAAGGACGGCAAAGATTAGAAACGATATCACAAGCTTTCAACAAGGGCCGGATGAAACTTTGTATGAGGCATGGGAAAGGTTAAAGGGATACACGCGTTCTTGTCCTCATCATGGAGTTTCTATGGAAGCACTCTTAGGGATATTCCACCGTGGTATTGAGGAAAAGTATCACATCGCCCTAAATACCGCTAGTAATGGAGATTTTGCAAGCTTGACCATCGAGCAAGGTGAACAACTAGTGAAAAATCTCACCCAAAGCAACTAATGCTATGGAAGAGAATATGATAGGGCTGTGAGAGAGCCTAAGGGAGAAGACACAAGAATCAAAGAGCTTAGTGATAAGTTGGACAAGTTAATTCTTGCCAACAAGAGACAAGTCCATTTCGTTGGGGAGTTTGAAGGAAATCAAGAAGGTGCAAAGGAAGTTTGCCAAGATGTTCAAGAAGAGGTGAGCTACATCCAAAAGCAGAAGACCACATCGGTCACTTAAGAAGCTATTTTTGAAATCCTAAATCAGTACGGGATGAAGTTGAACCCGGCCAAGTGTACCTTCGCTGTCACTTCTGGTGAGTTCCTCAGGTACATCGTCACCCAACGAGGAATTGAGGGCAACCTAAAGCAGATCGCTGCAATCGCCGATCTCCCATCGCCTAAGAATACCAGAGAAGTACAAATATTGATGGGATGGATCGCCGTGCTTAATCACTTCATATCACGATCAATGGACAAGTGTCTCCCATTCTACCAACTACTCCGCGCCAACCAAAAGTTCGAATGGAATGAGAAGTGCGAGGATGCATTCCAGAAATTGAAAGAATATCTTACTACTCTGCCGATCCTTTCAAAACCGGAAGAAGGCAGAACACTTTATCTGTACGTATCTGTCTCCAGCTCGGCAGTAAGTGGAGCCTTGGTTCGAAAAGACTGCGGTGACCATAAGGCGTTCTTTTATGTTAGCAAGTCGCTTGACGGCGTGGAATCTCGGTACCTGATCTTAGAAAGACTCGATCTCGCCGTCATCGTATCAGCCCAGAAATTACCTCCGTACTTACAGTCTCACTCAATCGCTTTTATAATGACCTAACCACTGCGGACGATCCTCCACAGCCCAAGTAAATCCGGACATATGGCAAAATGGGCGGTTAAACTCAGCGAGTATGACATAGAATTTTGGAATCGATCAAGCGCCAAGTCTCAGGTCCTAGCAGACTTCATGACCGACCTCCCACGCTAGTTGAAGCCAACCCTACCACACAAGAATGGGTCCTCCACGTGGAATGGGTTCCTCATCTCATCACATATCGGGAGTAGGAATCCGATTGGAATCCAATCCGAAGAGATAGTGGAACAATCTTTACATCTAAAATTCAAAGCATCGAATAACAAAAACCGAGTACGAAGCAGTGATTGCCAGGCTCAGATTGGCGACAGAGATCGGCGCAAAAACAATACATGTTTACTGTGATTCTCAGCTCGTTACCGACCAACTTAACGGCGACTACGACACTAAGAGCGAACAGATGGAAGCTACCTCGAAGTCGCATAATTTCTGGCCAGTCACTTCGAATCATTCAGGATCACCAAGATTCCCCGAGAAGACAATGATATGCTCAAATTAAATCCCTAGAGCTACTCTCTCAAATTAAGAGATCGATGCAGTACTTAGGGGTCGAATCCACAAGGACTCAAGAACCTCACGATAGACTTTTTCGTTTCGAATTCAGCTAAGCAAGTATGGAATAAATTAAATAACAATGCAAATAATAATTAAAATGGTTTGTTTATTAGATGGGAAAATGCCAGGTCCATGGAATTTCTCAGGAAATCAAGTAATGAAGATCAATTAATTGGTTAACGAATTACGAACAAGTTCCATAACTCAAATCACTAATGTAAAATAAACCAACTTTCGTTGCGAGAATTAACTATGTTTAAAAATTAAGAAACCAAATTTCTTTGCGAATCCTAATTCTAAACAAGCATTAAGCGCAGGTTCGATTTGTTCACAAATTATCTAATCCAAATTTCTTTGCAATTTTCTAATTTGCTCACTCTAGGTTTTAATCATATTATAAATCACACTGTCGTGCCAATTTAACAACCTAAGATCGAGATTCTAGGTGATCAACTAGAACTAGCTTTAAGTGCAACCTAGGCGAAGAACTATCAAGTTTGAATCATAACCAATAGATCAATATATCATTCCATGAAATCCCTAATGAGAATCCCTAAACCTAACAAGAGATCTACTCACACATATCAATTGAAATCAAAGACATTAATAAAGTAAATATCATAAAAATCAGAAAAGAGATCCTCCAAAAAACAAGAGTAAAATCAATGAAAAGTGTAAAGTGAAGGATGCCTCCTAAGAAGCTTAAAAACCCTAAAATATAGTCTAAACACGAGCTGGGCTCTTTTTGTAAATACATGAAACTTCAGGGCAAAGTTGCAAAATCTCCAAAAAATTTGGTTTTCACGTGGAGGTGCAGAAATCGGGTTGTGTCGACCGACGCACATGGTTGCGTTGGTCGACACAGCTGAACTTGAAAAACACCAATTTCGACTTTTCAGTTACAATGTTCCATAATGTCCAAATGATCCCAAATTATCTGTAGACCTGTAAAAGACTCGAAAAGGACTAGAAAGACACATAAAAGACTCGATTATATACATATATCATGGCTTTAAAACCGGTAAAAACCATGATATATCAACTCCCCCAGACTTAGCTTTTGCTTGCCCTCAAGCAAATAGAGAACTGAGTAAAAGGAAGAAGTATGAAAAGACGGAAACTCACCTTCTTTCGGAGCATTATATTGACCAATCACCATGTAATCCACATGCAACAAAAACCAGTCCAAATCTAACCACCATGTACTTCACCGTAGACATTCGCAGTTTTCTCGATTTAACCCACAATTTCGCAACATAGTCCATAAGCCCTTCATCGCTGGGTCTCATCTCTGATCTCAATGCCAAGAACTTTCTAGACTCATTCCCGTACAATACTATGACAAAGTAACCATACAATACTTGGTACTCTTTCTCTCCCCCAGACTTATTATTTTCTCATTCACGAATAATGGCATCACGGAAAATTTTCTTAACCTCGCTTCCAACCTTTGCGTGATCATCTCTTTCAAAGTAAAATAATGGGGTCATGAGAAATTTTCCTACCCCTTTACTCAAAAGAAAATCATCTCATCTTTATATATTTATTACTTAGAACAAGGGAGAGGAGTACCATTTATTTTTACATAGGTTGTCTTTTGTCAAGTATGAACGAGGAGTCAAGCCCTATGAACATCAATCACATCGATGAGGTAAAAAGAACAATCAGAAATTAGCTCAGGCTTTAGTGGATTTCTGTTGGAAATATGGGAGTCTCAAGTCAACTGGTCAGCCTTTGGTTTTTTCATTAGTCAGATCAAAACTGATTCTGCAACAATGGTCACTTAGATGAAATAATCAACACAAGAAACCAAGAGAAAGATCATAGTTTCCAACAAATTTATGACTCAATAAAAAAACGACAAACTGACTCTAAGAAAATAAAAGATGTTGTCAGTAACCACCTCCCCCAGACTTGAACAACACTGTCCCCAGTGTTATTGAAGTATAGATTCGGTTAAAAATGATAAGAAATTGAGAAAAAAAAAGGACAGGAATCTTACCTGTGGCCGTCCGTGTCGACCGACACGTGCGTGTGTGTCGACCGACAGACCCGGAATTTTCAGCAGTATCGGCTTGAGCGTGTCGACCGATACAGGAAAGTGTGTTGGTCGACACAGAGACTAATCGACAACAAATTTCTGAATTTTTCTGTACATGACACAAAAACACCAAAATCCAAAATAAAAAAGAAAACAAGACTCTGAAATTCATATTTACAGACTTACCGGTGGGTTGCCTCCCACTAAGCGCTTATTTTAAGTCACGAGCTTGACTTGGATGCCATTTAGGCATGAGGTGGATCTGCGAGGGGCACTGTGTCTCCCTCATCCCTTGAGAAACTTGCATGTGATGGCTTTGGATGGTCCTCCTTTGCAGCTAGTATTCCTCCTCCAGACTTCCAAGGAACAACACCAGGAAAGAGTTTCATAGTATTCTGCAGCATCTCTTGGACAACTACCTCTCCTCTCTCCCTCAACTCTAAGGGGATGATAATTCTGAACTTGGAGAAAGGTTTTGAGCTCCCTTTGCATCTCACTTTGGGGTTAGTCAGGTCTCCATCACATCTCAGAGAGATTAGAGTCGAATGTGGAGCACACGGGATCTTTTTGCACTTGGAATTTGCTGGTTTGTTGACTTCATGATGTGCAAGGGAGGGAGTCATCTTGAGGACGTTTTGGACCTTCTTCGTGTCATCTCCAGGGTCTAAACTCAGCTTCTCTCCATCATTGACAGTCATACAAGAAGTCTCTTTGACATGAACTGCAGGGTAGAAGACATTCTTGTTGACCTTGGAGAAAGAGATTCGCTGATTAGGATAATCCACAATCGCACCCACAGTTGCAAGGAAGGATGCACCAAGAATTAATGGCTTATTGTTGTCGTTCTTCATCTCCATAATGTGAAAATCCGCAGGAACAAGACAATCTCCTACTTGAAGCATCAGGTCAGGAATGAAGCCTTTTGGAGTTGTAGAAAAAGCGTCTGCAAGCTCGATAGATACATTTGGAGGTTGTAGATCCAAAATTCCTAACTTCTTTACAATAGCCTGGGACATGACATTCACATTAGCTCCTGTGTCACAGAGAGAATCCTTTAATTCCATGCCTTTGATTGAGCATGGAACAACGAACTTCCCTAGATTCACTAACTTAGGTAACTTCCTCAATGATGGTTGAGCATGTTTCCCTTCTGCCTCTGGTGCTTTGTCATTGTCATGGTTAATAGCCAATGGGTATGGTACCTTGGGTTTGTAGACTCGTCCCATCGAAATTTTCGGCTTTTCGAAAATTTGTGTCGCAGCTGCCTCCTTGTGTCGACCGACACCAAGGGTTGTGTCGACCGACGCAGACACCTTGCTTTCGTCCTTGGCAAAAATTTCAGATGCATCAATTTTCCGTGGGTGCTTTTGTTGACCGACACAGGAAAGTGTGTTGGTCGACACAGACAATTTTGGCATGTCTTCAGAAGGTGTCGACCGACACACTCCACTTGTGTCGACCGAGCTCGATTTTGGTCCGTCTGGGCTCGATTTTTGCATGTCTTTAGGGTGTGTCGACCGACACACATGGCTGTGTTGGTCAACACGGTTCGATTTTTGCATGTCTTTCAGGTGTGTCGACCGACACATTCCACTTGTGTTGGTCGACACAGACGAAATTTCTGCAAAATCTTCTTCAATTTCTTTTAACTCCACGAGTTTATCAACACTTAGACCCTTTTTTAGCACTGGATTAAGCTCCTTATCACTTCTCAACATGATGGCATTGCAATGATACTTCGGATTAGTGTCTATCCTTCCAGGAAGGACTCCATCTTGTCTTCTCACAGACTCAGTAGTCTGTGCAACCTGAGTATCTAGCTTCTTGACATGAGTGCTCAAAGCTTCGAACTTACCATTCAAATCAGCGTACATGGTATCGATCTTCCCATTAAAGTCAACTGTGATCTTCTGCTGTCCCTCTAGTATCTGCTCAAGCATAGATTTCATCTCACTTTTCTCAGTTGGTGCAGGAGGTGTTTGGTAAGATGAAGATCCATAAGTCCTACTGAAATTGTTGTTGCTCTGGAAAGGCTTCTGATTATGAGGATTAGAGTCATACCCAAACGAGTTCTGATTACCCGTCAAGTTACTCCTCTGACCGTAGCCATTGTAACCACCTATTTAGTTGACATCCTCTTGAATTCCTTCTTCGGGCTCGAAAATCTCAACCTCTGCAGTAAACTTAACTGACTTCTTGTTCACCAAAATGTTGTGAACTGAATCCAACTTGTTCTTCAACTCAGCAATCTGTTTTCCATCAATGTTTCCAGCTTGCTTCTGCCTCTCGAAATCAGCATTCTTGGTGCTATTGCTAGATGCCAAGTTTTCAATCAACACATAAGCTTCTTCGGGGGAACGCGTTTTGAAATTCCCATTACTTGCAGAGTCAAGAGCCATCTGATATCTCCAATCTACGCCTCTGAAGAAAATACCCAGCAACTGAACCTCACTGAAACCGTGATGTGGACAATCTCGTTGGTACGCTCTGAATCGCATCCATGCAGCCTTGAATGCTTCACTCGGTCTCTGCATGAACTGAGAGATGTTGTTCCTTAAGTCCTCTGATCTCGCATCATCATAGAAGTTACGCAAAAACACCTTTTTGGTATCTTCCCAATTGGTGAGAGAACCTGTTGGTAGCTGCTTCAACCAATAAGCTGCTTCACCACCAAGAGAGTGTGGGAAAAGCTTACAAAAGAGATAGTCATAGCTGACTCCATTATGCTTCATGCTAGTCACCAAGTCCTCGAACCTCTCAATATGGTCCATAGGATGTTCGTGAGCCAATCCATGGAAAGGATGCTGACCAACCAGCGTGTAGTAGGATGGTTTCAACTCAAAATCGTTCCTAGCAAAACTAGGAAGTCTGATCGCAGACCTATTCGCATAGAACTCATCAGGTCTATTGTAATCCCCAAGCATCCTTACTCTCCCAGCTTGCGCATGTGCCTGCGCATTCTCAACAGCGATCGCCACGATGGGGTTTCCATCTCCATCCAATCTCTGACCTTGCTCGTTGCAAACATGACCCTCTTGGTCCCTGATAACACCAGCTTCATCCTGACGTAAAATCACAGGATTAACCATCTCCACCGGCTTCTTTGCTTTTATGTTCGCTCGTTCCACCCTTGCAAGCTCCTAATTCAGAAGAAACAAAAGCTGACTGTCTTTGTTGCTCCTGGTAACACGACTAGGCATACACCTGAAACACAAGACAAAAAGATAGAACGAATGTGAGTAAAACTTAAAATAAAAACTTAGTCTAGATTCTACACTTAAATCTATCGGCAACTCAAAAGAGTCCCCGGCAACGGCGCCAAAATTTGATATGCTCAAATTAAATCCCTAGAGCTACTCTCTCAAATTAAGAGATCGATGCAGTACTTAGGGGTCGAATCCACAAGGACTCAAGAACCTCATGATATACTTTTTCGTTTCGAATTCAGCTAAGCAAGTATGGAATAAATTAAATAACAATGCAAATAATAATTAAAACGGTTTGTTTATCAGATGGGAAAACGCCAGGTCCAGGGAATTTCTCAGGAAATCAAGTAATGAAGATCAATTAATTGGTTAAGATCGAATTACGAACAAGTTCCAGAACTCAAATCACTAATGTAAAATAAACCAACTTTCGTTACGAGAATTAACTATGTTTAAAAATTAAGAAACCAAATTTTTTTGCGAATCTTAATTCTAAACAAGCATTAAGCGCAGGTTCGATTTGTTCACAAATTATCTAATCCAAATTTCTTTGCAATTTTCTAATTTGCTCACTCTAGGTTTTAATCAGATTATAAATCACACTGTCGTGCCAATTTAACAACCTAAGATCGAGATTCTAGGTGATCAATCTAGAACTAGCTTTAAGTGCAACCTAGGTGAAGAACTATCAAGTTTGAATCATAACCAATAGATCAATATATCATTCCATGAAATCCCTAATGAGAATCCCTAAACCTAACAAGAGATCTACTCACACATATCAATTGAAATCAAAGACATGAATAAAGTAAATATCATAAAAATCAGAAAAGATGTTCTTTTTGTAAATACAATGAAAAGTGTAAAGTGAAAGATGCCTCCTAAGAAGCTTAAAAACCCTAAAATATAGTCTAAACACGAGCTGGGCTCTTTTTGTAAATACATGAAACTTCAGGGAAAAGTTGCAAAATCTCCAAAAAATTTGGTTTTCACGTGGAGGTGCAGAAATCGGGTTGTGTCGACCGACGCACATGGTTGCGTTGGTCGACACAGCTGAACTTGAAAAACACCAATTTCGACTTTTCAGCTACAATGCTCCATAATGTCCAAATGATCCCAAATTGTGTGTAGACCTGTAAAAGACTCGAAAAGGAATCGAAAGACACATAAAAGACTCGATTATATACATATATCATGGCTTTAAAACCGGTAAAAACCATGATATATCAGACAACACGACAGCCGATGCACTTGCCGCACTGGCCTCCACCTCTGATTCTGACCTACGGCGAGTCATACCTATTGAGCTTATTGCTAGCCCAAGCATCGAAATTCCTCGAGGTGTGTGCCACATTACCAAGTTCGAAAATGATAATTCGGACGCACTCGATCCAAGCGTATCTCCAAGCACCGAGCAGGAACCCCACCGCGCAGAAACGGATTGGCGGGAGGAAATACGGATGTACATAGCCGATGGAGATGTACCAAGCGACAAATGGGCAGCTCGGCATCTCAAAGTCCGCAGCACGTACTATATCCTTATCAGGGACGGTCTCTTTAGATGGAGCAGATTGGGATTTTTGCTTAACTGCCTCGCCGGTAGTGAGACCGAATGAGTGATGGCCGAAACACACGAAAGCACAGGAGGTAACCACTCCGGAGGTCGGGCCCTGGCAATGAAAATTAAGAAACTCGGATTCTACTGGCCCATAATGATGAAGGACTACATCCAATACGCAGAAAAATGCGAGAAGTGCCAAAGACATTGTCCGATGATCCTTACTCCGACTGAATCGCTGTCAACCGCGACTGCACCATACCCATTCATGCGCTAGGTAATGGACATCATTGGACCATTCCTGAGATCACGACATTGACGATTCATTATGGTCGTAACCATTTATTTCACCAAGTGGATCGAGGCCGAATCATACGCCAAATTACAAGCAAAAGACGTACATAATTTTATCTGGAACTTCCTTATTTGTCACCATGGGCTACTCTAAGAAATCATCACCGACAATGGATCCCACTTCATTTCAAACGAATTTGAAGAATTATGTGCTAAGTGGAAGATCAGGCTGAACAAGTCCGTTCCGAGGTACCCTCAGGGAAACGGACAGACGGAAGCCATGAACAAGATTATTATTGACGGTCTGAAGAAGCGGTTTGGTGAGAAAAAAGAAGTCTGGACTGACGAATTGGATGGCGTACTCTAGTCCCACCAAACCACTCCGTGACAATCGACCGGTCGAACATTATTCTCATGGCCCCAGCCGAGATCAATGTCGGTAGCCTGCGTTGCACAATGATGACCCAAAATCTTGGTCTAAATGGATGGATGTTGCGCGACAACGTCGACTACGTCGAAGAAGAACGCGACCAAGCCCTTCTCTGCATTCAAAACTATCAACAAGCAACTGCCCGGTACTACAACAAAGTACCGGGCGTACATCACATCAGTATAAGATTAGTCAAACATGTGTGATATATCATGGTTTTCACCGGTTTTCAACCATGATATCCGTTGTTTTATCGAGTCAAAGTGTGTTTTTAGAGTCTTTTATTTCTTTTATCTAGTCTTTACAGGTTTTAAGTCGTTTTGGAGGAAACACGGAATTTCGGGTGCAATTGGACTTATGAAGATGTGAGATCATGATAAAACTTTGGAAACCTGGTGTTATTTGAAAGGCTTTCCTTGATTGGATTGCGATAAAATTTGAAGACAAGATAGCCACTTGAGTTAGCTTTCATTTGAAGGTGGTTTGAAGTCATTCCGATCAACGGTTATAAAGTTATGCCATTTTTAACATAGATATGTCAATCTGGCGAGCAGAAGAAGCATGTGCAGGAGATGAGACCAGAAGGAGAAAGATCGATCCATCCAAATCTAGATCGATCAATCCAAAAAAATCTGGCTTGCAGGAATTTTCCAGACCAAGCCAGATTGATCCATCCAGACATATCTGGCGCACAAGAATTTTTCAGATCGAGCCAGATCGATCCATCCAATTCTGGATCGATCCATATGATTTCCAGACGAAAAAAAGGCAAATTCTGACTTTCTTTTTTAGTCAAGCTAATGACTCAAAACAAGCGCTTTGTGGGAGGCAACCCACCGGTAAGTGTACATACTTTGTTTTTCAGTTATTTTCTAACTTTTGGTTTTGGTTCTAAGTGTTTCAGGTTTCTTTTCAAAAAAACAAAAAAAAAAAAAAATTTCTTTCCTTTTATTTTCATCTTTTGAGTCTATTTTACCTTTCTCTTGATTTATTTTCACACCAGGACGGTGTGAAGTAAGTATGGGGGAAGGTGTTTATCGTTTACTAACTCTATTTTCTTTCTTGTGTTTTCTCTTTGAGTCAGTCCAAGTCAGTTTATTGAGTCAAATCTATTGGAAACTATGATCTTTCTCTTGGTTTAGTGTGTGCTATTTCATCTGAGTGACCATTGCTGCAGAATCAGTTTAGATTTGACTAATGAAAAATCCAAAGGCTGATCAGTTAACTAGAGACGTCTATATTTCCAGCCGAATCCACTAAGCCCGAGCTAATTTCTGAGCTCTTCCTTTTACCTCATCGATGTGACTGGTGTTCATAGGGCTTGACTCTTCGTCCATACCTGACAAATGCATGTTGTGTGAAAAGTGATGGTACTCCTCTCCTTTATTCTAAGTTAAATAAAAGCAAAAAAGATGAAATGATTTTCTTTCGAGTAAAGGGTTAAGTAAATTTCCGGCGATCCCATTATTTTACTTCGAAAGCAATGATCACAAAAAGGTTGAAAGCAAAGCTAGGAAAATTTCCCGTGATACCATTATTCGCTTACACCTTTGAGATAAAAAGAGAAGAAAAGAAGAAGAAATGATGAGAACATAATATGTCTGGGGGAGAGAAAAACTACCAAGGATTATATGGTTTGTTTGTCATGGTATTGTACGGGAATGAGTCTAAAAGTTCTTGGCATTGAGATCATCGATGAGACCCATCAATGAAAGGCTTATGGACAATGCTGCGAAATTGTGGGTTGAATCTAGGAGGCTGCGAATATCTGCGGAGAAGTACATGGTGGTTCGATTTGGATTGGTCTTCCAGTATGTGGATTATGAGTTGAGTAGTCATTACAACGCTCTGAAGAGAAGATGAGTTTCCACGTTTTCAAACTTCTTTCACAAACTAAGTTCTTTGTTTTGCTTGAGGGTAAGCAAAGGCTAAGTCTGGGGGAGTTAATATATCATGGTTTTCACCGGTTTTCAACCATGATATCCGTTGTTTTATCGAGTCAAAGTGTGTTTTTAGAGTCTTTTATTTCTTTTATCTAGTCTTTACAGGTTTTAAGTCATTTTGGAAGAAACGCAGAATTTTGGGTGCAACTGGACTTATGAAGATGTGGGATCATGATGAAGCTTTGGAAACCTGGTGTTATTTGAAAGGTTTCCCTTGATTTCATTGCAAAGAAATTTGGAGATAGGATAGCCACATGAGTTAGCTTTCATTTGGAGGTGGTTTGAAGTCATTACGATCAACGGTTAGAAAGTTATGCCATTTTTAACAAAGATATGTCAATCTGGCGAGCAGAAGAAGCATGTGCAGGAGATGAGACCAGAAGGAGAAAGATCGATCCATCCAAATCTGGATCGATCAATCCTAAAAAATCTGGCATGCAGGAATTTTCCAGACCAAGCCAGATTGATCCATCCAAATCTGGATCGATCCATCCAATTCTGGATCGATCCATATGTTTCCCAGACGAAAAAAGGCAAATTCTGACTTTCCTTTTTAGTCCCAGAATCATCCAAACTCTACCAAATCCGACCCTAGACCTATATATACTTATTTTAAGCCACTTTTGGAGTGAGACACTTTTATTTTCTACACAAGTTTTTACAAACACTTTCTTTTCTATTCAGCCTTTTGGCTTTTGGAGTTTGTAAGCTTTGGAGAGACGAATCTCTGACTCTACATCTTTGAGAAGATTTTTGAACCCTTTTGGATTTCTATTTATTTGATCATAAGTTTTTCTTCATCTCCTTCTTGTTTCACTGCTTCCATGTCTGAGTAGTTTCATAGTTAGGTTTAGGGTTTCAAAGGAATTTATGAGTCATTGAATCAGACATAGATAGGGATTTATCATCTTGTCTTCACCTATCGTTGTTCTCATTGCTTAGATTAAATTGATCACTTAATCTCTGATTTAGGGTTTAATCTATTCATCAAAAGTGCTATAGATTGCTTGATAGAACATAGGTGAGCGAATTGTCCTTAGCCAACGAAAGTTGATGCTAAGGCAATTCGTGAACATATCAAACCTGCTCGTTAATGCTTGTTTAGAATTCTAAGGTCAAATGACAGTTTAGATTCTTAGGTTGCTAGACAAAGTAATTGATACCACGATAGTGGATTGGTTAAACATTCATGTTTGAGTTTAAGACTGCGCTTATTGTTCCCTGAATAATTATCTGGTTCATGATCTCTGAATTCCTGTGAATTACCCTTGATCTAACGCTTGTTTTAATTGATTTTACATCGTTTTTAATATTTCTATTTCGTTTCGCATCACAACAACAACCATATTGTCATCTTAACTTAGTTTCATTCATATAGATTCGTAGTGTGATACTTGATTCTCGTGGATTCGATTCCTAAATACTACTTCGTTTACTGTGCACTTGCAGTGATATTTTAGGGTTAAAAACTCTGTGTATCAATGAGTCAAGTCATTTATAAATACGGCAAAAAAAGCAAGCTTCGTAAAACTATGTGAAAGCTATACGATCTAAGTCAGTAATCTCGGCCTTATAAATAGGAACGAGGTAAAACAGTCAATACAAAACAGCTCAAAGCATGGCAACAAAAATGCATAAACCAAAAATGATGATAAAAACTCAAAGCATAAACCAACGGCTCAAAGCACGAGGTCCACCCAAAGAAAACCCAAAAACGGGATAGTATGTACAGCGTGATAAAAACTCCCATAAATGTAGTGCCATATTTGAAATAAAAAACACAAACAAACAAAGGGCCACAGACGCCTTTAGGCTCTATTGCCTTCTTGGTTCGTGGAGACCTGGGAGGGACCTTCACGAGTGCGAGAGAAGATCGGCGTCGCAGATAGGATTCTATCATCCAGTTTCTTCACATCGAGTGCCCCCGTTTTGGCTGACAACCTTTTGTTGTCTTCTGTGACTACCCTCGCGAGCTCTTTAGGGACAGCGAAGCCGGCCTTCCTCATCTGGTCGATGATCAAAATGGCACCCTGCGCCTGGCACAACATCAGAGCAGACTGATCGAAGCGATCATGGACATTGATGTATTTACGGACCTCCTCCAAGCGAGCCGCGTACTCGAAAGACACCTCCTCTCTGGCCCGAGCCACAGTAGCACGAGCCCAATTTTCGCAGGATACCCGCGGCCGATCTTGCTTAGAGTGTGAAAATTTAGTTTTCTCGTTAGAGACTCAACCTTGGGAAGTGCCCTATCAAGACGAGCTGCCGACACCTCGGCGGCCTTCTCAGCTCTCTCCTCTCTTCCTTAAGAGAGTCTACTCGGTCGACATAGTTGTTGACCTCTTGCTGACGCACCACAGCCATGTCCTCCTAGTGCTTGGCCCTCGCTTCCTCTCTATCGAGTTTCTTCTCCAGCAGAGCCACCCTCGGTCTCGACACCTTCGCCACAAGACCCCCTCCTTCTTCTCCACCGCATGCTCGTACCAATAGCATGTTTTTCTAAACATTTTTGTTGCATATCAAGGCAACTATTTTACAGATAACAAAGTAATTAACTGATTCTGTTATTCTCATTAATGATAATCAAAGTAAGCTTAGGAGCTTACATACAAGCGTCTGTGAATGTATATGCATATTTTCAAATATGTCATTTCTATATACATTGATAACGAACAGATAAACTCTGTCTCTGTGACATTTGGTCTGTTACACCATGTAAGTCTCTTGCAATCACAATTTGGTATACTAGCTAAATATTTGTACAATAAATTATTTTTAAAGCATATTATTGAATTTAATTTATGTTTTTTAACTTCATTTCATTTCTTTCAAGAGCTGTTAACAAAGTCATTGTGATACAGAGGAATTAAGAATTGGGGACAATTATCAAAGAAATTAGACTCTGAAACATCCGAGATACTTTCTTTTGCCAGTGCACCGCACACCTATTTCCTTCTCTTTTATAAAACTTGAATTGCACCTCTCCTAATGCACCTATTTCATTTTTTATTGCTTCAAATACCATTTTGCAATCTCTTTCAAAGATTAATTTGCGATAACCAAGCTCCTAAACAGATTGCATCACCCAAATCATCGTCGTACATTCAGCCCCTTCTGATGTTGATTGTGTATGTTCATTAGCCATTCTATACACATCAACATTTAAATTAAATGCTATTTTTTTCAACGTATTATCTAATCATATATAAACTTATCATTACAATCCAAAATTTTCAAAAATATCACAAACTTTATGTTTTGAAAGAGTATTTACGAACTCTTACAATTTTTTCTTCAATTCTAAATTTGTAATATTTTCGAAAGTTTTCAAAGTTCAGAATTCCCATGGTTTATCAAAAAAAAAAATATATATATATATATATATATCTGAACTAATTTTTTTTTGTTTTTTTGGTTTTTAAAGATATTCCTAAGCAAAGTAACGACATAAGAAAAAAAAATGTCGAGAATAACCTTGCACAGAGACATGAAACCGAGATCAGTCTCTATAGAATGGAGAACAATAGAGACAATGTGTATAACACAGTGAGCTTAAAGCTAATACCAACAGTCTTATTAGAAATCTCTTAAACAATCATTACAGACTTATTTAATCATACTTATACGACATCACACACTGATTCGTTGTTGACCAATTTCTAATCTACCCAAAGCTCACCACAACAACAGTTGTGTTACCCTCGTTTGTTCACTCACCAGGAACCCTAATTCTCAAGGTTGCTTCTTCGATAATTCTCACACTAAAACCGCTCACCTTTTTTGAGTCTAGCCTATTGCATATATATATCGACCAACTTCTGCAAGGTGCAAATATTCGGTTTCCATTATCTGATTACTCCAAATCTTCTCCTTGTATCAAACCAAATATTCTCATCGTATGTTTACTTGATACACACGTCCATGCTCCAACTTCACTTTCATTGGTCTAGGTCACTTTAATGAATGTGCATCCGACGTACCTCATCCTTGTGTTGCCCACGAACTGATCTGTTTGACCTCCAATATTTTGGAGCTTACAATCTCTCCTTTTTTATCTGAGTATAACACTCCAAGCATCCTGCATCAATCACGAAAAGACATACAAGACAGACTGTTGGGGTCAAAACCCGCCCAGCTGTGATCAATGGGAAAATGGCTAAGTATGAAAATACGAAGAATCGGACAAGGCCGAAATTCTGCCTAAGTCATTTCTGTACGAGTCCACTTAAGCACAAGAGGGGCCATTCTGGCCAAAGCAGCTCCATTTCCGGCCAAGGAAGCTTCACTTCGGCAAAGCAGGGAGAGATTTCGGCAAAGCCTTGTCTCCACTTCGGCAAAGCTTTGGCTCACTTCGGCAAGGCTTTGTTTCCACTTAGGCAAGCTTTGCTCCACTTAGGCAAGCTTTGTCTCCACTTAGGCAAGTCTTGCTCCGCTTAGGCAAGCTTTGTCTCCACTTATGCAAGCCTTGCTCCGCTTAGGCAAGTTTTGTCTCTGCTTAGGCAAGCCTTGTCTCCGCTTAGACAAGCTTTGTCTCCGCTTAGGCAAGCTTTGAAGGAAGCATCGCTTCGGCATACCCACTTCGGCAAAGGAGACTTCGGCAAGCCTAGCCACTTCGGCAAAGGAGACTTCGGCAAGCCAAGCTCACTTCGGCACGAAGACTTTGGCAAGCCTAGCTCACTTCGGCAAAGGAGACTTCGGCAAGCCAAGCTCACTTCGGCACGGAGACTTCGGCAAGCCTAGTCACTTCGGCAAGCCTAGTCACTTCGGCAAGCCTAGCCACTTCGGCAAGCCTAGCCACTTCGGCACGGAGACTTCGGCAAGCCTAGTCACTTCGGCAGCTTCACTTCGGCAAGCTTAGACACTTCGGCACGGAGAGTTCGGCAAGCCTAGCTCACTTCGGCAAAGGAGACTTCGGCAAGCCAAGCTCACTACGGCACGGAGACTTCGGCAAGCCTAGTCACTTCGGCACGAAGACTTCGGCAAGCCTAGCCACTTCGGCAAGCCTAGCCACTTCGGCAAGCCTAGCCACTTCGGCACGGAGACTTCGGCAAGCCTAGTCACTTCGGCAGCTTCACTTCGGCAGCCCACTTCGGCAGCCTCCCTTCGGCAGCTCCGCTTTGGCAGCCCACTTCGGCAGCCTCACTTCGGCAGCCCACTTCGGCAGCTTCACGTCGGCAGCTCACTTCGGCAGCTCACTTCGGCAGCCCACTTCGGCAGCCTCACTTCGGCAGCCCACTTTGGTAGCCTCACTTCGGCAGCCCACTTCGGCAGCCTCACTTCCGCAGCTCACTTCGGCAGCCCACGTCGGCAGCTTCGCTTCGACAGCTCCGCTTCGGCCATGATCCTCTTCGGACACGATCCACTTCGGCCACGATCTATTTCGGCCACGATCCACTTCGGCCAAGCTCCACTTTGGCCAAGCTCCACTTCGGCCATGCTCCACTTCGGCCAACGAGCTCGCTTCGGCTATGATATGAATCCACTTAGGCACGATACGAGCTCGTTTCGGCCGAAGTCATTTTTATACGAAACTGCTTGGCCGAAGTCAAAATCATACGAGATTGCTTGGCCGAAGTCAAAATCATACGAGATTGCTTGGCCGAAGTCAAAATCATACGAGACTGCTTGGCCGAAGTCAAAATCATACGAGACTACTTGGCCGAAGTCAAAATCGTACGAAACTGTCCGGCCGAAGTCATACGAAACTGTCTGGCCGAAGTCATACGAAGCTGTCTGGCCGAAGTGATACGAAACTGTCTGGCCGAAGTCGATTCTATACGAAACCTGAAGACAACGCGGCCGAAGTCATTTTTATACGGAGCTGGAAGACGACGCGGCCGAAGTCATTTCTATACGAAGACAGAAGACGACGCGGCCGAAGTCATTTCTATATGAAGACAGAAGACGACGCGGCCGAAGTCATTTCTATACAAGGACGACAAGCCCATCTTCGGCCCGTGCTGGGACAAAAACCCACCAAGTCAAACCGACTCACGAAAACGGAAATCCCGAAGGATTGGGAAGTTTTCCTAATCCCTTTAGGATTGACGTGGACGACTCAAACTAGTATATATATTCATGTACATCTCTTGAAAAAGGGATCCGCAATTTTACTTAGCAAAAAACCCTAGACTTTTTTTCTCTCAAACTCTTGTACGAAAGCTTTTCGACACAGCTTAATAAAAACCATCTTTGGATCTTCGCTTGCTTGGTTCATCCGCAGAAATTTCATCCCTCTTAACAAACCTCCGACAAATCTAATTGTGTTGATTTCGACTCCCACAATTTGGCGCTAGAAGGAGGGGGAATTTGAAACTTTCTTACTCCAAGTAACCACCGCACGAACGATTTGAAGAAGATGACTAGCAACGGACGAACCGACAACCCGCAGGACACGGGGATCGATGGATCTGGAGCAACAGATACACAAACGCCTGCAGTCGTGGAGACGAGCCCAGAGGCCCTATCACAGATCAAGACGATGCTGGAGACGCTGCTCAAGAAGGCGGAGGAGCAGGACAAGCTAAACGCAACGATGACCGATAAGCTCGAAGTCCTTACAACGGCGAGCCAAGCCCCCCTCCTAAAAAAAGGGGGAGAGTGGGTACGTATACTCTTTTACTCCCACCTTTGTAATAGACTTCCCGTCTACTTAATGTAAGCTTCTCGAAGCAATTTTCTTCATATCACACCCTCCACGGGTTATTAAAGCCTTAACGGAAACAGGCATCACATACGCACCTTTCACGAATCACTTAAAGTCCTAACTAAAACAGGCACCTCTCTCCACCCTCGTTGCTGCTGGCCACAGCAACGAACTACTACATCCTTTACGGATCTAACTACTACATCCTTTACGGATCTAACTACTACATCCTAGCGGATTAAAAGCGCGCGCTATATAAATAACATGTCCATTGTCGGAGCGGATATGCTTACGGTAGTGCATCCATAAACCGAAATGTTCATCCTAAACCCAATAACAAATCGTTGGTCCTAACAGTACTACATGTTCATTGACGGAGCGGATATGCTTACGGTAGCGTATCCGTAAACCGAAATGTTCATCCTAAACCCAACAACAAATTGTTGGTCGCAACAGTACTACGTGTCCATTGTCGGAGCGGATACGCTTACGGTAGCATATCCGCAAACCGAAATGTTCATCCGAAAACCCAACAAACAAATCGTTGGTCAAAATGCCTGTGCTCATAATCGAAGCAAGTATGCTTATGCTAACGTAATCATTCAAAACAAAAAAAAACGAATCGTCGGTATTAACACTAGCACAAACTATAGCAAAACGGATCAGTCCTCCTTGGAGAAAAAAGCATTCAAGCAACAAGTTTCAACAACAAAGAAACGACACAACCAAAGCTGAAGCCACAAGGCAAACATAACAAGTCAATATGGATAAAGCCATCCAGGCACCATGTCCAAATAACGTCAAAGCATAATTAAAATGATGACTTGGGTAGTTCCCCATCATCATCATACCTTACCCCTTGAAGACGCACCCTATTCATCATCGGAGGATTCGGCCGTCGTCTCGGATTCAGAGGCTTCGTTCGAACCAAGCTTACCCTTGTTGGATCCGGAGAATACGCGAACGCCGACATCCGCCGCTAACGCCTCCACAGACTCATTACCAAGCGCAACATCGGCCAAGTCTTCAGAGATCGGTGAGACCACTAGGTCGTTCCCCAACGAGGCGGTCAACTTATCAAACTCGTCATCGGCACCAGCGTACCTCGCTCTCCATCCCTCGAGTTTCTCAGTTTCGGCATCCAGCGAAGGTGGTTCGTCACCGCGGAGCAGCGCAAGGAGTTCAAGATTCCCGTCAACTTGGGCAAGATCGACGACGCTGTTCTTCGACGATTCGCCCAAGATCTTGATCTTCTCCTTGGCTCGGTCGACTTTAGATTGAAACTTCTCGGCCAGTCCGCGCATCGCCCCCTTCTTAGCCCGTTCAACCTTCTTGTCAGTCATGGTCCTCTCCGAGCTCAACATCCGCTGGAGCTCGGCCACTTGAGCCTCTTGCTGGACCCGATAGGATTCCAAGTCTTCCTTCCGTTTCGACGCTATCTCCGTCGCAGCATCGCGCTCACGCTCGGCTTCGGTAAGCTTTGATCGAAGCCCTTCGGCCACTTTCCGTGCACGCTCGGCCCTCCTCGCATTCTTACGGACGTCCGCCTCGTAACCGGACGTCATCTTGTTAATAGAGGCAACGAACTGAACGGAGAGAAAACGAGAGATCAGGCATCGCATTTTCAACAAAGTACAAAAAAAAGGAGGTCGATGCAAACTAGCTTAGCACCACGGCGAGACATTTCGGCATATGGCTTGCTCCAGGATAGAGTATCGGGAGGAGGAAAGCAATCCCCCTTGGAGAGAATCTTGGAGAAGAGAGTGGCCGAGGCTGACGCAATGTCACAAAACATTTCAGAAGCAAACGTCTGAGATACAAGTTGCGAAGGCAGCTCATGCTCGGCGGCACTACTAACCAATGCGTTATGCCTTTTTCGTCCAGAAGCGTCATCCTTTTGAGGATCTTTCCCTCTGTCAGCCTTTGCCGGGACACGTCTCCGGACTGGCCTCACCTGATCGGCATCCTCACTTGTAGCCGCAGCCTTGCCCTTTCTGCGGTGAACCGGAGGCAAGTCCAATCGCCCGAGACCCAACACGACCTCTCTCACGATGGGGATCGACAGAGCCAGCGCGAACGGTCCAACAGATGAGTCGCCCGAGGGAAAAGCAAGGGCAGCACTTAGCTGCTCCGCAGAAATCTCAGTTCGGCCGACCTCCGCCTACTCCATCGCGGCGCAGCTTTCGGCCTCCATCCTTTCGCGAACAGATGGTCTTTTCCCCATGGTTCTCTTCGTACTGCTAGAAGAACACGAAGGAGTTGAACTCAGAGAATAATACCCAAAGTATCATGCCCGCGCTCTCTCTACTCTTTGAAGAGTAAAATCTCCTTCCCAGTCGCACTCACCGGAAGCTAGTGTCTCACAAAGCGTAATTATGTCCGGAGGACACGTCGGAAGCGGATTAGGAACTGAAAAACCAACAAATAAGGCGGAAGGTCATGACATGTTCAACAAGACACAAAAGCTCGTAAAGCTATGGATCGGCTACCGATTTTTCTCCATGTGGTCCTAATTTTGTTAACCCAATCTGCACCAACCGAAGCCTCGGAGATGGGCACAAAGAAGAAGTAATCCTCCCAATATCTGTCTTTACTTGGGAATCCTCCGATAATTTTGCGGTGAGCTTTGTTCGAAAGGGAGTAAAGAAGCGAATCCTTGGAGCGAAATGTCCGGAAGGATAGCAGGTTCAACAAGTGATCCACGGTGACTTCTTCGCCACACTCGAAGCTGCGGACCACGATCCCAACCATGTGTCGAATTCCCCGCGGAGTTATTTGCGCCAGAGCCAGTCTATGCTTCCCCAAATACCCAAAGATGACCCCTGGTATTGGGAACCATATGAAGCACATGTAGAAACAACTCTCGTACAAGGTAAAAAACCCTTTTGGGGGCTCACTGGCCCGATCCGATGGCGATGGAAGGATGAAGTCAATTTCTTCGGAAATGTTGAAACGGTGCCTGAGGGTCTTCAAAGATTCAATAGTGGATAGAGTAGATCCTGGTGGGTCAGGCGCCTCATGCTTGTATCCACCCTTAGAAACTCGCCGTTTTGAAGAACACGCCCGAAGGCTCGCGTCTTGCCTAATCCTAACACAATCGGAACTCCAATTCTCCATCTCGATTTTTACATTGAAAGGACTCTCCATTTCGCCCAGCAAAGGAAATCACTTCGGCGAAAAAGTATTTCGGCCGAGCACCACTTCGGCAAAAGATTACTTCGGCAGAGAAGACTCCGGCCGAAGACAATTTCAGAGACAACAAAAAAAACAACAAAACAACCTAAAAAAAAAAATCTTCAAGAGGAGGAGAGAGAAGGGAGGAGAGAAGTTACCTTGAGATTTTTGAGAAGTGAAGAAGTGAAGAGGAAATGAGGAGAAGGGGGAGCATATATAGGCTCATAAAGCAAAAGATGATGTCATCATGCACTGGGAATCGGGCCAAAACACAGTTGAATGAAGAAATTTCTACTGGAAAAAAGATTATCAGTCTGAAGACAGAGAACCTGGTAGATATCAAAAACGACGGACTCAGCGTCATCTCAGCTCAGCTCGTACCAATCGACATGGCACATTGATCCCAGCTTGGACTTCCTCTACCTCGACACTATCATCACTGAAACTACCGAGCTGGGGGGGCTAACTGTTGGGGTCAAAACCCGCCCAGCTGTGATCAATGGGAAAATGGCTAAGTACGAAAATACGAAGAATCGGACAAGGCCAAAATTGTGCCTAAGTCATTTCTGTACGAGTCCACTTAAGCACAAGAGGGGCCATTCTGGCCAAAGCAGCTCCATTTCCGGCCAAGGAAGCTTCACTTCGGCAAAGCAGGGAGAGATTTCGGCAAAGCCTTGTCTCCACTTCGGCAAAGCTTTGGCTCACTTCGGCAAGGCTTTGTCTCCACTTAGGCAAGCTTTGCTCCACTTAGGCAAGCTTTGTCTCCACTTAGGCAAGCCTTGCTCCGCTTAGGCAAGCTTTGTCTCCACTTAGGCAAGCCTTGCTCCGCTTAGGCAAGCTTCGTCTCCGCTTAGGCAAGCCTTGTCTCCGCTTAGGCAAGCTTTGTCTCCGCTTAGGCAAGCCTTGAAGGAAGCATCGCTTCGGCATAGCCACTTCGGCAAAGGAGACTTCGGCAAGCCTAGCCACTTCGGCAAAAGAGACTTCGGCAAGCCAAGCTCACTTCGGCACGAAGACTTCGGCAAGCCTAGCTCACTTCGGCAAAGGAGACTTCGGCAAGCCAAGCTTACTTCGGCACGGAGACTTTGGCAAGCCTAGTCACTTCGGCACGAAGACTTTGGCAAGCCTAGTCACTTCGGCAAGCCTAGCCACTTCGATACGGAGACTTCGGCAAGCCTAGTCACTTCGGCAGCTTCACTTCGGCAAGCCTAGACACTTCGGCACGGAGACTTCGGCAAGCCTAGCTCACTTCGGCAAAGGAGATTTCGGCAAGCCAAGCTCACTTCGGCACGGAGACTTCGGCAAGCCAAGCTCACTTCGGCAAGCCTAGTCACTTCGGCACGAAGACTTCGGCAAGCCTAGCCACTTTGGCAAGCCTAGCCACTTCGGCACGGAGACTTCGGCAAGCCTAGTCACTTCGGCAGCCCACTTCGGCAGCTCCGCTTCGGCAGCCCACTTCGCCAGCCTCACTTCGGCAGCCCACTTCGGCAGCTCCGCTTCGGCAGCCCACTTCGCCAGCCTCACTTCGGCAGCCCACTTCGGCAGCTTCACGTCGGCAGCTCACTTTGGCAGCTCACTTCGGCAGCCCACTTCGGCAGCCTCACTTCGGCAGCCCACTTCGGTAGCCTCACTTCGGCAGCCCACTTCGGCAGCCTCACTTCGGCAGCTCACTTCGGCAGCCCACGTCGGCAGCTTCGCTTCGACAGCTCCGCTTCGGCCACGATTCTCTTCGGACACGATCCACTTCGCCCACGATCCATTTCGGCCACGATCCACTTCGGCCAAGCTCCACTTCGGCCATGCTCCACTTCGGCCAACGAGCTCGCTTCGGCTATGATACAAATCCACTTAAGCACGATACGAGCTCGTTTCGGCCGAAGTCATTTTTATACGAAACTGCTTGGCTGAAGTCAAAATCATACGAGATTGCTTGGCCGAAGTCAAAATCATACGAGATTGCTTGGCCGATGTCAAAATCATACGAGACTGCTTGGCCGAAGTCAAAATCATACGAGACTGCTTGGCCGAAGTCAAAATCGTACGAAACTGTCCGGCCGAAGTCATACGAAACTGTCTGGGCGAAGTCATACGAAGCTGTCTGGCCGAAGTGATACGAAGCTGTCTGGCCGAAGTCGATTCTATATGAAACCTGAAGACAACGCGGCCGAAGTCATTTTTATACGGAGCTGGAAGACGACGCGGCCGAAGTCATTTCTATACGAAGACAGAAGACGACGCGGCCGAAGTCATTTCTATACAAGGACGACAAGCCCATCTTCGGCCCGCGCTGGGACAAAAGCCCACGAAGTCAAACCGACTCACGAAAACGGAAATCCCGAAGGATTGGGAAGTTTTCCTAATCCCTTTAGAATTGACCTGGACGACTCAAACTAGTATATATATCCATGTACATCTCTTGAAAAAGGGATCCGCAATTTTACTTAGCAAAAAACCCTAGACTTTTTTGCTCTCAAACTCTTGTACGAAAGTTTTTCGACACAGCTTAATAAAAACTATCTTTGGATCTTCGCTTGCTTGGTTTATCCGCAGAAATTTCATCCCTCTTAACAAACCTCCGACAAATCTAATTGTGTTGATTTCGACTCCCACACAGACCTTCTTTTCTCATAATAATGAGCTTAGAACATATTATAATGATGCATCAAATCCAGAACATTAACCATCACAATAATGTCTTGCTTATCTTCAACACACATTAGAAGAAATCCAACAACACAGTGTTGTTGGTACTTGAAACAAAAACAGCAACATAAGCTAAGGAACACAGTTTTTGAGCTACTGAATCTCAATACTATAACACACTCTAGCCAATTTCAGTTCCCTCTTCCTCTGATTCCGACTCATCTGCACGCCTTGGATCATGTGTGTTGTATTCTCCCACTGCTTGGATGGATACTTAGATAAAAACACAGTCGAAACATGACAAGATAGGTAAAATCGAAGAAGACTTACTTGACAGACGGAGTTGGATCATACAAAGTGATTTCGCCAACTGTTTGGGATCAAACGCCAGAGTGGGTGCAACAGTCACTTCATCACGATCAGAGCCTTGACCAGATTTTTTATCAAGTGAAGCCTTGAGAGGGTAACCCGTCATCTGGTCTCCACGATGACCCGGAACAGGTCGTTGAAACATCAGTAGTTGATTGATCAGAGACGGAAAAGGGATTTTGTTCCCCAATTTATCAGGTGTACATCCAACAGCCAGGATTTGGTCATACACAATTTTTCCAAAGTCGAATCCCTTATGCTCATGTAAAGCAAACAAAAACCGAACTCGCTCCTTAACCATTGTGGTTTTGTTGGTTGTTGGCATCCAGTTTCTACAGCACAACTTGTACAATACAACCATAGTAGAAGTTAGATGTCGTGAACACATCCCTTCCCATCGACACTTCTTTCCTCCAGTAACTAACGTAACTGCATCATCAATTGGGATCTTCTTCCAGTCATCAACCTCGTCAGGAACAGAGAACTGACACATCTAATTTATGATATCTAGAGTAAACTCATACATCTGTCCTCGGATATACACAAGATTTGTCCCAATCCTATATTCAAGACCTCCTAGATTTGCATAAAATTTCCTGACAACTCGATCCTTATACCCATCCACATCCAACACAGTGTAAATCAAGCCAGCCTTTGCAATAATTTCTTTTGCCTCATCAACCTTGGAATCGTTAAGAGGAAGAAACAGTTGATTATGAAAGGTTCGAAGTTGGAATGAGCTGTACCTTGCCTTTCCTCCAACAGTGGAGAAGCTCTGATCAAAAGTCCGCTTCATTGGTTTGGTCATCTCTGGATGCATGCCATCTCTCTTAGCTTGAGCAAGTCGATTTTATTCATACCGCAGTTCCTGTGAATCATAGGAGTAGTGAAAGCCTTCTCGGGAATCTACATATTCAGTCTACATGTCTTCACTACCCGATCTGACGTGGCTGAGCAGCTGGATCTTATCTGGCATATCATCATCGCTAGATTTGTCTGCTATCATCGGCTCCTTCCCTTGACGATAAGATCCTTTTCTAGTTGTTGAATCCGAGAGGTCAATCACTGGAGACGGATCGGTTGGGACGGCCTTAGGAGTTTCTTTTTGTGCTGCTTTAAATGCTGCAGCCATCAATTTTGTCATCTGAGCTCGCGTTGATCTCATGGTGTAACAGAAATCTTTGAGTCAGAAGCGGCTATAGTTGTGCAGCACAGGCTCTGGGGCTTTTAGAAAATGAACGGTCTTTGACGCCTGAATATATACGCGAGAATCGATAATTTCCAGACTCACAACTAGAAAGCCCAGTTAACACAACCTCAAAACTGGCCCAAATTTGATAAGCTTCTTAATTACCAATGTCTCCTACATAGGCAGTTATGTATAACCCACACACACTTCTTTCATTGAACTTGTGAGGAACCCATGAAACAAAGCCTCGAGCATGAAGATCCAGAATTCATATATTTTTGACAGAACCAATGAGGAATATAGACCCAAAAACCCCTTAGTTGCACGGACTGCCTCAGAGACGTCAACACAAGGAGCATATCATTTAACCATAAGAGAAAGCGTTGAAAAAAAATCAACTCACTGGAGCTTTCACTGACAGAATTCAGTATTAACACTTACCTCGTGTCAGTGGTACTTGTATTTATTTTTGAACTTTTGTGGATGAGTTCCTAGTGTCCCATGTTCCAAGTTGGACTCCCCCTTTGTTCTTTCCGAGATCCCTTGATTGATATATATATATATATATATATATATATATATATATATATATGTGTGGGAGTATAAATCCACGCCAATTGAATTCGTTATGTCTTTTAGCGAGATCTGAAACTTCTGAGTAAAAACCACCAAAACACACAAACGAAGATCCAAAGATGGTTTTCTCTCTTAAGCTGTTTAGAAAGCTTTTTCGTATAAGAGCAAAAGTACAGAATTCTGCTAGGTAAATTGCGGATCCCCCTTTTCTTAGGGTTTACATCAGTATATATACTAAGCTAAGTTGGCTAAGTTAGTATCCAAAGAGATAAGGAAGATTTCCTAATTCTTCGGGATTTCCTTTTAGCAAAGCCTGTCATCGTCATGGGCTTCGATTCATGGGCTATCTTTGTCATCTCTTTTGTGGGCTTGAACTTGTGGGCTCGTTGTCTCGGCCCATTCTCTAACCATGGTTTGCAGCTCGGGTGACACCATGGCTCACGGCTCAGGTGATGCCATGGTTCACGGTTTGGGTGCCGCCACGTTTCATGGCTCGGGTGACACCACGGTTCACGGTTCGGGTGACGCCATGGCTCACGGCTCGGGTGACACCACGGTTCACGGCTCGGGTGACACCACAGTTCACGGTTCGGGCGACGCCATGGCTCACGGCTCGGGTGACACCACGGTTCACGGTTCGAGTGACGTACTATGGGTCGTGACCCCCGATCCGTCTGTAGTGCCATGGATCGGGGTATACGTCCCAGCTTCTTCGCCGTGGGTCGTGACCCCTGATCCGTTTGTCGTGCCATGGATCGGGATACATGACCCAGTTCCTTCACCGTGGGTCGTGACCCCCGATCCGTCTGTCGTGTCATGGATCGTGGTACACGACCCAACCTACCTCGTCACGGTTCGGGATACCCAGTCCAACTCCTTTGTTCACGGTTCGGGGTACCTGATCTAACTTCATGGTTAGGGATCCCGATCCAACTTCTCACGGTTAGGGATCCCGATCCCACTCACGGCTCGGGGTACCCGATCCAACTTCATGGTTAGGGATCCCGATCCAACTTCTCACGGTTAGGGATCCCGAACCCACTCACAGCTCGGGGTACCCGATCCAACTTCATGGTTAGGGATCCCGATCCAACTTCTCGCAGTTAGGGATCCCGATCCCACTCACAGCTCGGGGTACCCGATCCAACTTCATGGTTAGGGATCCCGATCCAACTTCTTACGGTTAGGGATCCCGATCCCACTCACAGCTCGGGGTTCCCGATCCAACTTCATGGTTAGGGATCCCGATCCAACTTCTCACGGTTAGGGATCCCGATCCCACTCACAGCTCGGGGTACCCGATCCAATTTCATGGTTAGGGATCCTGATCTAACTTCTCGCGGTTAGGGATCCCGATCCCACTCACAGCTCGGGGTACCCGATCCAACTTCTCACGGTTAGGGATCTAGCTGCCAGCACTTTTTCACACTTAGCCATTTTTTCAACCGTTGATTCCCACGAGGTGGAATCTGACCACAACAGTTTTGACCCCCGATCCTGTCTACCACACCATGGATCGGGGTACACGATCCAGCTTCACCATGGGCCGTGATCCCCGACTCGTTTCATCCTACGCACAGTTAGGGGGACGCCCGATCCCCTTACCGTTAACTTCAAGAGGGGAGATTTTGACCCCAACAATATATATATATATATATATATATATTTTTATATGTATCAGAATTTTCTCTTTTCTTTCTTGGGAAATCTCGGCCTAAACAGACATTGATCAAACTCAGAGGTTAGCGACTTTACGCCCTGTTCTGAGTCGATTGTCTTTGTCTTTAGGACTTACGTTCTTTTATAACTCCGGGGGACTCTTTACTCTTTGGTGAATCCTTTATCCAATCAGAATAGTGATCAAGCTCAGAGGTTAGCGAGTTTACGCCCTGTTCTGAGTTGAATATCCATCACTTTAGATGTCCAGAGACACTGGGACACTTTAGATACCTTTCGCACTACTTGTTACTTCGTTCAATCCGGATAATGATCGAGCTCAGAGATTAGCGAGTTTACGCCATGTTCCATGTCCAATATCCATCTCTTTGAACATACAAGTTCCATGACAGCGATTCTTGTGTAACTCATATTCATGTTGTCTCTACTTCTCAGTGTGAGGTTTTGTTGTGTCCTATGGTCAAAGGACATCCTTCCTGTACCAGCCCCCTGTAGACAGACCTGCAAATTTAAAGTTCACAAATTCCCAAAGCATTTCGTAGAAATAAAAAGGTATTGAGATCAAGAGGTTTTGTAAAGATGTCAGCTAACTGTTTCTCAGATGCAACATGCTCAAGAATGACAAGTTTTGCCTCAACAAGTTCTCTGACGAAATGGTGACGAATGTCAACATGCTTAGTCCGAGAGTGCTGTACTGGATTTTTTGAGATGTTAATGGCACTAGTGTTATCACAATGTACCAGCAGAGGTTCAGAAATGATACCGTAATCCATCAGCATTTGTCTCATCCGTAACATTTGTGTGCAACAACTTCCGAGAGCAATGTACTCAGCTTCAGCTGTGGATAAAGACACAATTTTGCTTCTTACTGTGCCACGAGATCATGTTGTTTCCAAGAAAGAAACATCCTCCTGACGTACCTTTCCGATCATCTAAACACCCAGCCCAATCGGCATCACAAAAACCAGCCAAGTTTGTGTTGGTCTCTTTTGTATAATATATCCCATGATCCAATGTACCTTTCACATATTTGATGATGCGCTTAACTGCAGTGAGATGAGATACTCTTGGACTAGCTTGATATCGTGCACATACTCCCACGCTCTAACATAGATCTGGTCTGCTTGCCGTAAGGTACAAGAGGCTTTCTATCATTGCTCTGTACAGCTTTTCATCAACCTTCTGTCCTTCTTCATCCCGAGACAGTTTGTTAGTAGTGCTCATAGGTGTCTTAGCTGTCTTGCTCATCTCTATATCAAATCTCTTCACCAAATTCCTTGCATATGTGCTTTGAGACACAAAAATCCCATCCAATTTCTGCTTGATTTGAAGTCCGAGAAAATAGTTCAACTCTCCAACCATACTCATCTCGAATTCCTTAGTCATAGTTGTCACAAAAAAATTCACTTGACTTTCTTTTGTCCCACGAAACAGAATGTCATCCACATATACTTGAACAATAAGGATATCTCTTTCATCTTCTTGGATGAACAATGTTTTGTCTACACTTCCTCTTTTGAACCCAGCCTTGAGTAAAAATTGAGCCAGTCTTTCATACCAAGCTCTAGGAGCTTGTTTGAATCCGTATAAAGCCTTTTTCAACTTGTATACATGCTCAGGAAATTTTGGATCTTCGAACCCTTTTGGTTGTGCAACGTAGACTTCCTCCTGAAGTATCGCATTCAAAAATGCACTCTTCACATCCATTTGATAAAGTTTGATGTTAAGTTCACACCCAATTCCTAGCAGAAGACGGATTGATTCTAATCTTGCCACTGGTGCGAATGTTTCATCAAAATCAATACCTTCAATTTGAGAGTATCCTTGAGCAACAAGCCTTGCTTTGTTTCTGATCACATTTCCTTCTTCATCCTTCTTGTTTTTGAATATCCATTTGTTCCCAACTACATTCACATCAACTGGTTTTGGTACTAAGTCCCAAACTTCAAGCCAACCAAACTGCTCAAGTTCCTCATGCATAGCAGCAACCCAGAACTCATCATCGAATGCTTCCACGAGATCTGTTGGTTCTATAAATGAAATGAAGCATGCCAGTTTCACTAATTCTTTGAAGTCGATTTGAATGTTGCGTATTTTTCTACCTTCATCAATGTTTCCAATGATGTCATCTGCAGAATGGTTTCGATGAACATACACAGATGTTGATTCATTTTTAGTCTGCTTCTCACCATCCATAGTTACGTCTCTTATCTGAGATGTCAAATCAAAACTGGATTTTCTGTGTATGACATTCTCTTCACTTTGTGTAACCTCTGCTAGGCTTGGTGTATTCTTATCATCAAAAACGACATTGATTGATTCCATAATCATCTTGGTCCTTTGATTATATATACCATGAATGCCCTACTGTGGGTGGCATATCCGAGAAACATTCCAACATCACTTCGAGAATCGAATTTACCAAGGTGATCTTTGTCATTAAGGATGTAACACACACAACCGAAGATGTGAAAGTAACTGAGATTTGGTGTTTTTCCTTTCCATATCTCGTATGGTGTGATCTTGGTACCTGGTTTCACATATACTCTATTAATAATATAGCATGCGGTACTTACAGCTTCTGCCCAAAACCTCGGTGAGACATTGTTTCCATGCATCATAGCTCTAGCCATTTCTTGAAGTGTCCTGTTCTTTCTTTCGACAATGCCATTTTGCTGTGGAATTCTAGGAGCTGAGTATTGATAACGAATCCCTTGACTCTGACAGAATTTCTCAAACCCTTCATTTTGAAACTCACCTCCATGATCACTTCTTATATGGATGATGTTCCCTTTTTCAGTTTTAAGTTGTAAAGCTAGAATCTTGAAGCTTTCAGCGGCCTCTGACTTCTCACGAAGAAACCTGACCCAGGTGTATCTAGAGAAATAATCAACCAGAACAAATACATATCGTTTTCCTGCCAAGTTTTCAGTTTGTACTGGCCCATCAAGTCCATATGTACCAATTCAAGTACTCGCTTTGTGCTGATGTCTGCCACGTGTTTGTGTTGGACTCGAATTTGTTTTCCCTTATTGCATGATTCACACACTACATCCGTTGTGTCACTCAACTTTGGAATTCCTCTGACAACTTCAGCTCTCACCAATCTACTCAGTCCATGAGTATTCATGTGTCCCAATTTTTTATGCCAGAGATCTAGTGGTGACTCGACTGCAGACATGCAATGGTCTGATGCTTTCCACATATAGCAGTTATTCCCTGACCATATCCCAAACAGCACAACATTACCAACATCACCAACTGCTTGGCAATCAGTTCGGGTGAAAATAACCTTAAGTCGTTCATCACATAACTGACTAATGCTAATCAAATTAGCCTTTAGCCCTTCAACATAGTAAATATTCACCAGCTGAGGCTGATCGTGTCTCTCAACATTTCCTACTCCTTGGATTCTTCCTTGTCCTCCATCTCCAAAGGTTACTTTTCCTCCTTTCACAGGTGAAACAGTTCCTAGAATTTTATTATCTCCAGTCATGTGACGTGAAGATCCAATGTCAAAGTACCAAGGGTGTCCTTCCTGTGTTTCAGTGGATGTGTTTGCCACAAGGCTTACCTTTTTAGGCTCTTGCTCTTCAGTCCTTACTAGGTTACACACTTCTTCAATCACATAGTTTTTTGACGTTACCTTGTCAGTATAAAGATGTGTCTTGGCTATCCAAACTTGACCATACCTTTTGGGTTCCAAAAACCATTGCCTCATTTTCCAGGCCCTGGTTATCCTTCGTTGCAAAACAAAACACGCTGCCTTGCGATGCCCACTTTTGCCACACACGCTACATGCATGATGTAATTTTTGCCGCTTGTATAACTTATTCTCAACTCTTCGTATATTTCCTTTGGATCTAGATTCAGACTTCCCAACCTCAGTCTGTGTCCCTTTTTTTATTACTGACTTGCTTTATTCCTCCTAGTACGAAGTTGGACATGTTAGTCAGACATGGAGGGACATGGCTCGCAGCACCTTGATATCCCAACCCCCAATTTGCTTTCGGTGGCTGTCCCAAGGCAAGAATGTTGTCCAAGTTTTCAGATCCTTGGTTGAGCATTCTGATTTTCTTATAGTTGTCATTCAGTTCTAGTTCCAGATCTTTGATCTTATCTTGTTCTTTTGAAAACCCTTTTGACATGTTGTTAATCTTCTTTTCCAGCAGTCTGTTCTTTTCTTGTTCTGCAGTCAACTCCTTTTTAACCTTGGTTCTTTCAGTTTCAGAGCCCAATCCTTCAGAGTCGATTTCACAAATGGGTTGTTCAAGCTCCAGAATATTGACTTGTGCCTTCAACATTGCTTTATCCTTGATGAGTTGCAGATTCTCATTGCTCAGTCTTAACCAATTGTCGTAGAGTGCCCTATATTCTTTCTTGGGATCAATCTCCTCTTCATCCTCGGAATCTGATTCCGATTTAAGTTCTGTGTCACTTAATTGATTGTCTGTTTCAGACATGAATGCCACAAAGTTCAGTAGAAGCTCTTCACTCTCATCATCAGTGTCTGAACCAGTGTCACTAAAGCACATCATTGTCTTTTCTGAGCACTTAGACACTCACTCCTGACATGTCCAAACCCTTTGTATTCTACACATTTCAGTTCTCGTCGTTTAACCAACGGACATTCATTCTTGAAATGTCTGAAACCTTCACATTCATGGCACTGAAGATCCTTTTTCCTACTTAATTTATCACCTTCCATACGTGATGCTCCATAAGTTGTTTTCTCAAGATCCTTCCTCGGGAAGCGATTCAGAGTCTTATTTTGCCCTTTCTCCACACGTTTCAACATTTTATTGAAGTTCCTTTCCATGAGACTCATGTTATCTTCAATTTTTTGAAACCTTTCATCCCCTTCATTAGCAGAAAATGCTATTCCCTTAGTGGGTTTAGGTTGGTCGTCAAATGACTCCATCTCTTCAGCTTTTAGCATTCCTACCAGTTGATCAAACTTCATACCATCAGTCTTCATAGTAACTTTCAGAACTGCTTTGTTCGCCGCAAACCTTGGTGGAAGACACCTCAACAATTTATTGACAAGTTTCTTCTCCTTATACTTTTTCCAAGTACAGATGCCTCGTTTGCGAGTGAGCTCAGCTTTATAGTGAAACTACCAATTGATTCATCATTTCCCATTCTCAAGTTCTCAAAGCATGATGCAAGATGATCTATCCTGGTTCTTCTCACACTTGTATCACCCTCAAAATGATTCACAAGTATATCCCACGCCTCTTTTGCTGATTCACATCCTTGGATGATTTTGAATTGATCCAGACCAACAGCTGAGAATATGGCAGTTAGTGCCTTTGAGTTGTATTTGGATGCTGCCTTGTCTGCTTCAGTCCATTTATTCTTAGATTTGAGAACCTTTTCTGTAGATTCGTTAATGGTAGTTGGTTCTTCCCAACCATTGACAACTGCCGTCCATGCATCCTCATCGATACCACGTATTATGTGCCTCATCCGAGCCTTCCAGTATCCAAAATTACCTTCATCCAGCATGATTGGTTTTTGAATTGCAACCACCTCTTTCATTGTCTCCATGTTCAGTATAGGATCTCAACCTGTAGGTAGATGATTAGATCTACAGAGGTGACCCACTCTGATACCAAATATAGAATGGAGAACAATAGAGATAGTGTGTAACACACAGTGAGCTTAAAGTTAATACCAAAAGTCTTATTAGAAATCTCTTAAACAATCGTTACAGACTTGTTTAATCAGACTTGTTTGACCAATTCCTAATCTACCCAAAGCTCACCACAACAACAGTTGTGTTACCCTCGTTTGTTCACTCACCAGGAACCCTAATTCCCAAGGTTGCTTCTTCGATAATTCTCACACTGAAACCGCTCACCTTTTTTGAGTCTAGCTTATTGCATATATATATCGACCAACTTCTGCAAGGTGCAAATATTCGGTTTCCATTATCTGATTACTCCAAATCTTCTTCTTGTATCAAACCAAATATTCTCATCGTATGTTTACTTGATACACACGTCCATGCTCCAACTTCACTTTCATTGGTCCACGTCACTTTAATGAATGCGTATCCTGCGTACCTCATCTTTGTGTTGCCCACGAACTAATCTGTTTGACCTCCAATATTTTGGAGCTTACAGTCTCGCTATCGCCCAACCCCAAATCGAGTAACCCAACCCAACCACCACCGAACTCCCTCAAAACGGTGTCGCGTTTGTGTCGAACCAAGAGGATATCGGGTTTTCTAGTGAACCCGGTTAACCGACCTGATTTAGACACGTCAAGCTCTGTACCAAGAACTTTATCATCCCAAAGAAGGTTTTCAACGAACGGCTCGACCATGACCCGAGGACTCGCCGTCACGACATACCGTTTCCCAAAAGCATCGAAAACACGCCACGTGTCGAGCCTCATGTCTTCCGCGTAGAGCCTAAGGAGGACGTGGCGAGCCACGAGGTCGATGTCGCGGATCTTAAGGCCATGGAATGTGATAAAGATGAGGACTTTGATGGCGATGGTTTCGGAGACGAAGAGATATGTGAGGTACACGAAAGGTGCGGACACGAGTAAGACCAACGCGCAGATCAAGCTTCCTTCTTCGAGTGCCACGAGGAAGAAGTTAAGGAAAGGTTTCTCGGAAATTGTTAGGAATCCATTGAGATCGGCGACTACGGTCTGGTCCGACCGGTCTTTAGCGTTGAGGTTGACGCTGCCGCTTGGTATAGGCTCGGGGCGATGCAGTTTCATCATCGTCCCAATGACTGTGATCAGAAGCGGAGAGAGAGAAAAAAAGAGAGTTAAAGACATGTTGAGCAGGGCAAGATTAGTTGGTTTCAATACATTCTACTTAACATGTATAGTGTAAACAGTCTAAGAAAATAGTTTTCGAGATTTTCTTTGTTTGTTTTTCCAATGACATTACCAGGAAAAGCTTTTTATAAAACATAAAACAAATTTTGATAACCAAATTATAATGCACAAATGGTTTCGCATGAATTCACCATGTTGATCCAGACCAAAGATCGAATTTCCTTAAGCATGAAATATTATTACTTTACTTGGTTATCCATAGATGCTCAAACATAGAATATCATCGAGAGTGACTCATTAAATTTGTGGATCCTGTGCCAGAATTTAAAAAAAAAAAAAATATGGGGTATATAATGTATAAAAAAAAATTGAGCATTTTTTGCAAATTTTAAAAAAATTTGGGTCCTAAAATACAAAAAAAAAAATTTGGCCCGTGCAGTTGCACCGGCTACTCCCCCTCAACACCGGCCCTGAATATCACTACTCCATTTGGTCAACTGTAATTATATTAAATGGAAAGAATATCCATATTATTAAATGAAAAGAATATCCAAATTTTTATTGGTTTTAGAAATTAGCCTAACTTTGATCTAAGATGATCTGGTTATCAAAAATTTAAAATAAAATAAATATATAAAATTTCACTACGACGAGCATGTTCTTCTAAATATTTTATTACAGACCAATCTATGTGCCATTGCAGGCTTTGCAGTTGATTACATTACAGGAGACCAAATCTGAGACTTCGTTGGCTAAGATCCAATTCTCGACAGGAGCAAAGTTCAAGATCCTGTACGAACAGAAAGATTGAAAATGACTTGGCGTTGGTATGGTAGTTCCTCTCTGGAGGAAATGCAGGTCATAAACTGACTATTGGCAAATATTTTATTCATTCATATTTTTGGTATGACAAAATTATGGACACCAATATATAACTTATTGGGTCATATATTTTTTTTTTTTTTTGAAAATGATGTCAATATCTAGAAATCCAATAAAATCTCGATCGTCCAATTATATATATTTAATTCTTCTTCTTGTTTTTTTTTTTTTTTAAGAAAACAAAAGGTGATAAAGTGAAGTGAACTTGGCCAATAGTTTTAGTCCACGCTACTATAATGAAAATTGTCAAATAGCCACAAATAAATCTATGACCAATGTACAAAATTAATGGCTAAAGCCACATTAGTCACACATAGATACTCAGAGTCGGCCCTGATTAGAAGCTAGTCAAACATGTGTTTGGGGCCAGCGAAGAATTTACTAGTTTTAGGGGCCATTCAATTTGACAAATTCGTAGCTCGACTGGTACAAGTTTCTTTGAAAATGGTGGAAGGTCGAAGGTTCGAATTTGCCAAGTGTTTTTTTTTTTTTAATTAATAATTAATGGGCCAAAAAAAATTATGGATATTCAAATTTGTGACCAGTTGACCGTTGATAATTCAAATTTGGCCACCAGAGACCACTAAACCATGGCATTGTCACGGCCAAAATTCGTTGTCTTGGCCACAAACTTAACTATTATTTTGTAGTGGATAAAAGACTATATATAATCAAGTGCTCTTGGTCTAGTGGTTTTCTTATAAGAAGAGGTCCCTAATTCGAATCGACTTGAGAGAAAGGATATTTCCAAAGAAAATATATTAAAGGCTAACTCCGATCTCACAGAAATTATGATCTAGACCCGAATTTCGAAATTATAAATAAAAAAAATTAGTCAGGGATAATAGTATCTAAATGGCTATGATATAGTCATTAAGAAGTAGTAGTGGTTGTTTAGCCATAACCAATCAATTTATATTCGAATTCCTAGACACTAAAAGATCATCGATTTTCGTGGTTATATTGTCTTGGATACCACTATTATTTCGTGGAAAATTAGAAAAAAGAATTACACAAAGCAACTACTTATGTCACACAGGCCACTGAACAGTTTAACTATGAAAAGGTTAGAACTCTGTGCAACGTTTTGGTAAAATTTAAACTTATTTTCGATGAATGATTATATCAAACGTGAATTGGCTACAAACATAGCCATGGTGATCATAGATTATGCATGGCTGTTCGAAGAATATTATTACTTTACATGACTAATATAACTACCCGTGAACACATAACCATGGACGGCCACATATGTTTTGTGGCCTTCAACACATATTCCAGCCAAGGATAAATCGTGGTCATTTTGTGTGGCTACACAATATTCATCAATGGTCATGGTCATTTCATGATGATCAAATCAGCATTGATGATCACAGAGTAAGAAGAGTTAGGACCTAGAAACGCGTACCTTAGCCCGGCTGTAAGTGTTTTGAGTTTTACCTTAGGAGCTTTCACCTCGCTCCATGGGTTAGATGGTGCAGGAAGGATTGCTGTTGGAGAATTTTCGACAGCTTCGTCCAAGCTCATGTAGGCTACCATCTTCCCCAAAATCTGGCTCGAGTTCAACATCTCTGCATACCCAGTCGCATCATCCCTCAAAAATCCATGCTCGTTGGCAGCCCTTGTCAAAGCAATCTCCAATGGGTCATCAACTAGAATCTCTTCTGCAGCCTCGTTAGAGATCTCTAGTGAGTCATCGATCGAGAATGTTCGCCCATCTATCATAGGCTTTTTCAACAGCTTGTCCATCTCGAATTTCATGATGATGTCTCCCAGGTAGAGATCTATTCGCCATTCTTCACGTCTATGATAGCCCCAGCAGTGCATACGAAGGGTCGTCCCAGGATGAGAGGATCTTTTGGCTCTTCTTCTAGCTCTAGAACCACAAAATCAGCAGGAACAAAGGCATTGCCAACCCTCACATGTAAGTCCTCTAGAATCCCAACCGACAACTTAACAGAACGATCGGCAAACACCAAGGAGATCTTGGTTGGCTTGAACTTTGTGAATCCAAGTCGTTTAGCCACGGAATATGGCATCAAGTTGACACTTGAACCTAAATCACACAAAGAACAAGCAAACATCATTGCTCCAATCTGCACGGATAAAACGAACCTCCCTGGATCTCCAAGCTTCTTGGGCATCTTATTTTGAAGGACGGCGCTGCAGTCTTTTGAAACCTTGACAAAGTCATCTTCTCCGGAAACCTTGCTTGTCACCAAGCCTTTCACATATCTCTTCATCGCTGGTATCATCTGGATTGCATCGGCAAGAGGGAGTTTCACTGTTAGATCATCTAGCATCTCCTTGCACTTTGCCTCCTCTAAGTCCTTTCGCGACTTCTTGGAGCGAGTAGGGTATGGAACCCTTGGAGCATAGACACGCGCAGGTAGTGGTTCCTTTGTAGTCGTGTCGTTTGCAGGTTCTCTTGCTAACTCAGCTTCTGAGTTCTCCTTCTCCTCTAAGTCAATGACTTCATCAGCATTTCCCTCTTTTTGCGCAGCAGGTTCTATCATTTTTCCACCTCTGAGTGTGATAGCATTGACGAACTCGTTCCTAGGATTCTGCTCTCCCTTTCCTAGAAGGACTCCTAGTGGTCTTTTGATTGCTTCTCCCGTCTGAGCTACCTGAGTATCCAGCTTCTTCACATGAGCAGACAGCGACTCAAACTTGCCATTGAGATCATTGTACATGCCATCGACCTTAACATTGATCTCATTGGCAGATTTCTGTTGGTTGAGTAAAAGCTGCTGCATCAGGACCTTGAGATCATCACCAGAGTTGTTTGCAGAGCTTGTAGATGCTTGGAATGGGGCTTGGTTAGTCGGTTGGAAGTTGTTGAACGGCTGTTTTTGTGTAAATCCCCCCTGAAATCTGTTCTGGCCCGAATTTTGCACGAACTGATTTCCCTGAAAACCCTGAGAGAAGTTTTTCTGGAAATTCTGGTTTTGCACGCCAGTCTGTCCTGAATATCCCTGAAAAGCAGGAATGCCCGCGTTTTGCACGGTCGATTTTCCCTGAAATTGTTGACCCTGGACGTTGGCCTGCTGTGGGTAGACTTGATCTTGTGGGTTTTCGACGTTCGTGCTCTGATATGACAGATTCGGGTGATTTCTGAAATTTTGGTTAAACCCCCTGTTTTGCACGAAACCTTGTCCGTTCACATAGTTCACCTCTTGCAACTCATCAGCCCCTTCTTCAGCAAACTCTTGACAGAACACTGGATCTGCTCCATTCTCGCAAAACTGCACGCTTCTCTGATTCTGACTCGCTTTCAAAAGCAGATTCACCTTCTCATTTAGCTCATCGATTTTCTGAGACTCGACGCTGTTGACTCGCTTGGTCCTGTCATACTTTGCACAGCGATTGTTGGAACTTGCAGCCAAGTTCTCAATCAATTGGTAGGCTTTCCTTGCTCTGAGTCATGAAGTCCCCATTACTAGCAGCGTTGAGAGCGTTCTTGTAGTCCCACTCGACTCCATCATAGAAATGCTTATAATCTGCCCATCTGAGTATCCATGATGAGGGCACTCTCTGTGATACTCCTTAAACCTTTCCCAAGCTTCACAAAAAGACTCTCCCGAATGTTGTTGGAAAGCAGTGATCTTGTTCCTTAACGAAGCCGTCTTGGACTTAGTATAGAAATGATCCAGGAAAGCAGCTCTGCATTCACCCCAAATGGTGATAGACCCAGGAGGCAGAGACTTGAGCCATCTCGATGCCTTGTCCGCCAGAGAGAAGGGGAAGAGTTTGCACATAATGTAGTCGGCGGGTACCCTATTCGACTTGGTAGTGCTGCAAATCTCCTCAAAGTTCTCTATGTGGTCCATTGGATTCTCAGCGGGTAGACCATGGAACACGTGCTGCTTCACCAACCCTATCATCTGAGGTTTGATATCGTAGTCATTCCTATTGATGGCTGGTGGACAGATAGCAGCTCTGTTCTGGTAGAAAGTGTGGGGAGTGTCCGCATCCCCAATTGCAGGCTGGCGTTGCTGCTGTAGCAACTGTTGCACCTGCTGCTGTAGCCTCTGCAGTTCGGCTGCAGTAGCTAGTGTATTTTTGTCGATTTGATCGTCCATTGTGACTTGATATGACCTTTGCTTCCTGTTCGCTCTTTCTAGCCTTGCAAGTTCCTGGTTATCGAAGTTGAAAAGGTTGTCAGCTCTTTTGCTTCTTCTCTGCATAAACCTGAAACACACAAGAGAGAAAGTTAGTAAACCTTAGACTAAATTTCAAACAGAAACTCGAAGGTAACGCAATTGGTCCCCGGCAACGGCGCCAAAAACTTGTTACAATGAGTTTTAACCCTAAATATCACTGCAAGTGCACAGCAAACGAAGTAGTAATTAGGGATCGAATCCACGAGAACCAAGTGAAACACTACGAATTCTTTTGAATGCAATTAAGCTAAGATGGTAGAAATAATGTTGATAGCAATAACAAATGAAAATAGCAATTTAAACGGTGTGAAATCTATTAAAACAAGCGTTAAGTCTAGGGCGTTTCGCAGGAATTCAGAGATCATGAACCAGACAATTATTTAGGGAACGATCAAACGCAGTCTCAACTCAAACATGAATGTATAATCAATCCACTTTCGTGGTATCAACTACTTTATCTAGCAACCTAAGAATCTAAACTGTCATTTGATCTTAAAATTCTAAACAAGCATTAACGAACGGGTTTGATATGTTCACGAATTGCCTTAACATCAGCTTTCGTTGGTTAAGGAAAATTTGCTCGCCTAAGTTCTATCAAGCAATCTATAACACTTTTGATGAATAGATTAAACCTAAAATCAGAGATTAAGTGATCAATTTAATCTAAGCAATAAGAATAAAAATAGGCGAAGATAATATAAATCCATATCTATGTCTGATTCAACGATTCATAAACTCCTTTGAAAACCCTAAACTCAACTCTGGATCTACTCGGACATGGAGAAAATCAAAGCAACAGGAGATGAAGAAAAACTCATGATAAATTAGAATAGGGTTCAGAAATCTTCTCAACGATTGAAGAGTCAGAGATTCGTCTCCCACGGCTTACAGAATTGCAGAAAACTAAAAATCTCAAAAGTATGGAAGAGTATGAAAAATTTTAGCCTAAACAATGGCTTAAACTCGAATATATATCTAAAAACACGGTGGAGAGAAAAATGGCAAAACCCTGTGAAAATAGGAAATTAAAAATTTCCTTTTTCTGGTCGAAAAAAATAGCTTGGATCGATAGATCCACGATTGGATGGATCGATCTGATGTTGGCACGATCGATCTGAGCTTCTCATGTCGATCCAAAAAGTCTTGGTATATTGGATCGATCGATCTTAGATCGATCGATCCAGTCTAGATCGATAGATCTGGTCTCATCAGATCGATCCAAAATTTTACGAGGTTTAGGCTTGAGAGTTGGATCGATCGATCTGAGTCTTTTTCTGCTACTTTGCTCTAATCCTTACTCCTTATGCCTCTTTTCTCATCCAAACATGTTCTGACCCTGAAAAGACACTAAAACCATAGAAACGACTCGAAAAACCTTTAAAAACATATGTTAGAGTGCGTAAAAACCCAATACATCAACTCCTCCAGACTTAGCGTTTTGCTTGTCCTCAAGCAAACACTAAATATAGAGTCGAAGTTTGAAAATCACTGGAACTCACCTTCTCTTTAAAATGTTGTAATGATCATTCACCTTATAATCCACATATTTCCGAACCAATCTTAACCGAACCATCATGTAATTCTCCGCAGACATTCGCAGCCTTCCAGATTCAACCCACAATTTCACAACGTTGTTCATAAGCCTTTCATTGCTGGGTCTCATCAGTGATCTCAATGTCAAGAATCTTATAGACTCATTCCCGTCCAATGCCATGACAATCATTCACACGATCATTGGTACTCTTTCTCTCCCCCAGACTTGTTCTTTGTTTTCATCCTTTCTTTTCTCTTTTTTTTTTTTTTTTTAATTTCAAAGGCGTAGGCGAATAATGGTATCACGGGAAATTTTCCTAACCTCGCTTCCAACCCTTGTGTGATCATTCCTCTCAAAGTAAAATAATGGGATCATGGGAAATTTTCCTAGCCCTTTACCCAAGAGGAAATCCTTTCATCTTTTCTTCTTTATTATTTTTAGGATAAGGGAGAGGAGTACCATTATGTTTCACATAGGATGTGTTTGTCAGGCAACGAACAAGGAGTCAGACCCTTGGCATCAATCACGTCTGATGAGGTAAAAGGAAGAGCTCAGAAATTAGCTTGGGCTTAGTGGATTCTGTTGGAAATGTGGATGTCTCTAGTTAGCTGGTCAGCTTTTGGATTTTTCATTGGTCAAATCTGAATGGATTCTGCAATAATGGTCACTAAGATAGAAAAATCAGACAACAAATCAAGAGAAATATCATAATACCCAACAGAGTTTTGACTCAATAAAACGTCTTGGACCGACTCAATAAAAACATCAAAATGACTCAAGATAAACAAAACAAAGAAAAATGGCATTAGTCGCAACAAATACCCTCCCCCAGACTTACTTCACACCGTCTCCGGTGTGAAAACAAATCAGAAGAAGGATACGACTTACGCAAAAAGGTACATAAAAAGAAAAATGAAAAAGGAAAAAACTACAAGGGAGATAGAGAGGATACTGCAATCAAGGACGGTTATCTGGGCTGACACTCTCTCGTACTCCTGGTGCCCTCCTACGCCTCTGAAGGCGTGGTCCATCGTCAGACTCATCCTCATCAGAAGCCCTGTGTCCAGCAACATCAGGAACTGCAGTAGTAGGGACCGGTCTACCAGTAGAGGGTGCTCTAAAACAGGATGGTGGTCACGGGCATGTAAGTCTGGAAAGGGCTTCCCAAATCCTCTGCATCATCAAGTTGTTGGTTCTCTGGGACTCAACCATCCAGGCCCAACGAGCCTCATCTGTAGCATCTGCAGGTAAAGGGGGAAGATCATACTGACCAGTATAAGTAGGAAGCAGCTGCTCCGTCGTAACCTGTGCCTGAGACGTCTGCTGTGTAGTGAAGTCTGGCACTCGATCATCCTCCAGGTGAGGCTGTGAAGTACTGGGTCGCGAAGAACTACTCCGTCGTCTAGGTGCAGCGGCACACAGGGGTTTCGGGGCAGGCATGAACTCCAGGTTGTCCCTGGATGTGAGAGCGGTGAGGGTTGGAAGCGGTAGCTGGCACAGATGAGAGACTCCCGTGCGATCATGGAACTGATACTTCAGGCCAGCCTTGAGAATGGTGTTGTGCCTGAAGTACTGCTCATCAAAATGGGCGAGTGTATCGACACACTCGGTCGCAGTGAGATCAATCCCATGGTACCTGAAAATAGGAGTCAAGAGGTTCCCAACACACTCTGTCCGCGGTCTCGAAGTGTTAAGCCCCCGAAACTTCTTCTATACCAAAACCGCAGCAAAGATCGCTCCGAAGTGTGCGTTGAGCCCAAATCACGGTGGCTCATGGTAGATGTCACGAACAAAAGACGGAAGCCCGTAGTGCAACATCTGTAACTCATCAAAACTCAAGGAACCGGCTTCCTCCTTAGCAAATAAGCTATGCCCGATGATCTTAGCAACCACTCGAATCACCGGGTTCCGGATCAATGTCAGCTTAGCCTCCCGTGATGTGTAAGGCCCGGACCCAATCAAATGCCACAGCTCAGCAGCTTGTGGAAAGTCATCCGGGAACCTGCAACTCTCTCTGTGAGTATCAAAGTCGTAGAGGTTACCTAGCTCGTTGAGTGAAATCTCGTAGAGGAGACCGCTGGAGAAGTATGAAAGCTTCCCTTCACTCGGGACATTGATCGCGATGTCCTCGTACTTAATCTCTGCAGAGGCTAGGAATTGTCTGACCAACTCCGGGTAGAGGGGATACGTCTGATACGCAAGTGTGCCTAGGCCCATCCTCTGCAACATGGCTCTCACATCATCCACTATGCCCATCCTCTGCAAAGTCCGCTCGCATATGAACTTGGTAGACGCCATCTCAACCCGAAGTAGACCGTTGTAGAAGGTGCTATTATGAATAGCCCATGGGTCTCCATAACGCCTCATCCGATATCGGGTGTCTCGCTGCATCTCCCCAACCGTCATGTGAGGAACCGTGATAGCAAGAGAATCTTCGATGGGCGTGTTATCAGGGCGAGGCCATGGGGCAGTTGTATGCTCTCCTTCCTCCTCGTTCTCCTCCTCTGCGCGATTAGGGACCGCAGATGTCGCTATCCCTTTATCTTTACGGTGCCTCGAAGATTGTGCATTCGGGTCGACTTGTGATCGTGGCTGTGGTGGCGCTTGACCCCTTGTTGGGTTTTTCCTGACAGAGCCGCCGGTTTTAACCATTTTCTGCAAATTCAAACAAAACGTATATTTATCGAAATTTCCGAAAAACACACAATCGAGTAGAAATTCGCAAAAATCTATTATCATGTAGTATCACATGCAATTCCAACAACCAATGCAACGCAATGCTCCACAATCACTATCCAAATCAATCCAATTCAGATTTTCATCAAAATTTTGCAAAAAATTCTTCTAAAAATCCAAATTTCATGTCCATTAACACAAATCAACGAAAAAAAGCATGGCGGGGTTCGAAATCAGCCTAGAATACCATAGCAAGCCACGAAAATCACTAGGAACAAACCACAAATCCAAAGTTACCTCAAAAATTTCGGACTAAAAAAGTATAAAAAGAGGGGCATACCTTTGCAGATCGAGTGAGTGAGTGTTAGAAACAGAAAGAGGAGGAAATTCCGAGTGAGATAGGCACAAAAATCGTCGAATTCCGTCAAGAATTGAGAAAGTTAGGGATTTTGCAAAAAATCTCTCAAGAACACAAGAAAATCGCGTGGGGGAGAAAGAGGAGAGAAGGAAAAAGTTGTTTGATCCTTAAAATCGGGTATATGAGGGTTAAAACATGTTTTCGGTCCGTTGTTAATGAAATCTAATCGGAGTAAACCGGTTTAAACCCAAAAAAAAAACGTATAAGAAAACTTACCTGGGCTCTGGATCGATCGATCCACTGTCGGATCGATCGATCCACTGTCGGATCGATCGATCTGTAGTTGGATCGATCGATCCAGAGGGGATCAATCGATCTGTAGTTGGATCGATCGATCCAGAGCGGATCGATCGATCTAAAAACTCTCGGCTTTTTGGCTGGACGACTGGATCGATTGTTTAGGCTCCTTATTGCGTTTTTACGCACTCTAACATGTTTTTAACGGGTTTTCGAGTCGTTTCTATGGTTTTAGTGTCTTTTCAGGGTCAGAACATGTTTGGATGAGAAAAGAGGCATAAGGAGCAAGGATTAGAGCAAAGTAGCAGAAAAAGACTCAGATCGATCGATCCAACTCTCAAGCCTAAACATCGTAACATTTTGGATCGATCTGATGAGACCAGATCGATCGATCTAGACTAGATCGATCGATCCAATATACCGAGACTTTTTGGATCGACGTGAGAAGCTCAGATCGATCGTGCCAACATCAGATCGATCGATCCAAGCTATTTTTTCGACCAGAAAAAGGAAATTTTTAATTTCCTATTTTCACAGGGTTTTGCCATTTTTCTCTCCAACGTGTTTTTAGATATATATTCGAGTTTAAGCCATTGTTTAGGCTAAGCTTTTTCATACTCTTCCATACTTTTGAGATTTTAGTTTTCTGCAATTCTGTAAGCCGTGGGAGACGAATCTCTGACTCTTCAATCGTTGAGAAGATTTTTGAACCCTATTCTAATTTATCATGAGTTTTTCTTCATCTCCTATTGCTTTGTCGAAATATTTTGTGGCCATGTATTTTAGCCAGGACTTGGCCACTATGTGGCCACATGCCACAAGTAAGAAGTGAAACCGGTGGCAATGTGGTGGCTATTCTATTGCTAAATGGTCACTGATAAAATAGTGATGTTGTGGCTATTTAGCCACTACTGAGCCATACGTAACTCTAAGACTAGTGGCAATGAGTTTTAACCCTAAATATCCCTGCAAATGCACAGCAAACGAAGTAGTAATTAGGGATCGAATCCACGAGAACCAAGTGAAACACTACGAATTTTTTTGAATGAAATTAAGCTAAGATGGTAGAAATAATGTTGATAGCAATAACAAATGAAAATAGCAATTTAAACGGTGTGAAATCTATTAAAACAAGCGTTACGTCTAGGGCGTTTCGCAGGAATTCAGAGATCATGAACCAGACAATTATTCAGGGAACGATAAAACGCAGTCTCAACTCAAACATGAATGTATAATCAATCCACTTTCGTGGTATCAACTACTTTATCTAGCAACCTAAGAATCTAATCTGTCGTTTGATCTTAAAATTCTAAACAAGCATTAACGAACGGGTTTGATATGTTCACGAATTGCCTTAACATCTGCTTTCGTTGGTTAAGGAAAATTTTCTCGCCTAAGTTCTATCAAGCAATCTATAACACTTTTGATGAATAGATTAAACCTAAAATCAGATATTAAGTTTGGAACTCGTTGCAAATCCATCGTAACATTGTTTTTGCTATGATTTTTTTCGTTGCTATAAGCAAGTTTTTTTGTAGTGTTAGAGTTACGCATGACTAAGTAGTGGTTAAATAGCCATAAAATAACTATTTTTATCGGTGGCCATTTAGCAATATATTAGCCACCACATTGCCACCACTTCCACTAATTTTTACTTGTGGCCATTTGGTGGCCAAGTTGTGGCTAAACTTTTGGCCATGACTGTAATGAAGCCTTCAATTTGGTTGATGCGCTGGTGGTAAACTTTGTCCCCTATTAACCAACAAGGTGTAGTATTGTTCAATTTTACCCCATATTTTTAACCAAAAGGAAAGTATGTGTTCAAGACAATATGAATGTGAATGCGAAATTCGGGTTTCTAAATATCAGGAGAATAAAATGGTAAATTGATAGAGAAAATGCTCTCCCCCCCTCCCCTAATGGTGGTTTCCATCCCACTCTTTATAGCCTCCTTACTCCTCTTTATGGATCATTCTTGACAATAATTTCTTAAATTAATGCACCAATTAATCACAAGAATTGACAATGACCATGAATTCATGAATTAACTAATAAATTAATGTTATTTTTGACCGTTTTGATTTGACATTCAAACCTTCATGGGCCTTGTGAGTTTACGAGCTTTGGACGAAATGGGTTTGATCTATTGTGTGAAATCCGACACCAAAAGTTAGCATTCAATTTTTCGAGTAAACTGTTGTGCTAAAAAAAACTTATACTAATTAAAGGGTTAAGGATCTCACTATTAGTTTCCAGGTCGCGAGTTGATTCATTTTTTCTTACGAACTTACATTCAGTCTTCGTGTTGCTAGGTGGGTTCATCTTACTTTTTCTTACTTTTCTCGGTTTACGTGTCCCAAGAACATTCTCAAACATAGAGTTTGGGACGCAAATTTGGCTTAAGTCACAAATTATTATCAAATTCATTATTTTATGTGGGGTGATCCCGGCTTAAAAGAATTATGTTACACGTTTTTGTTGATCGTTACGAGAACAACTTAACCGTATGAGGCTCATTTAATTTCCGAGATTCGTTAAACAAGTATGACTTGGTTACTTAAGCGAAAATTCACGGCGAAGTGATTATATTTATCATCACTTTGTGCCAAGTTGTATTTCCTCTTGTAGACTTGAAATGGATCAGTTATAGACAAATGCAAATGGGCTCAGTAACATTTCCGGCCCAGTCGAAGATAAAGAAGAGAGAGAGATTTACATTGGGCCTTCATTTTTAATGGAGACCATAAGAGGGGTTGTTATACAGTGATAACAACCTTCAACGGTAAAAAGAGAAGAAACTGAGAGAGAATACATATATAAACAGAGGATCGAAGTCTTAAAGCAGGACATCACGAAAATGAGTCATCTTCAAGCTTTCATCTTTTCATCATCTTCTTCTCTAAGTTTCTATTCTTCACTTTGTATCTCTCACTCTTCTTCGAAACCTTTAGACTTGAAACCACCATTGATATATGGCGTGTGTAGCTCTCTTTCTTGGTTTTGGTAGAGTTTGAGAGGAGAGGCTCTCACGAGGCTTACCAACTGCGGTTGGGAATTCGTTAAGTCTTGGTGTTCTTCCTTTATCGCACCAAGTCACCTACAAGATCAAGCATCAAACGAAGTTACAAGTTAGGTTTCCGCATTCGTATTCTCTATAAGTGGTATCAGAGCGTCTAGGGGATTGCTCGGGAAGCTGGGGTGAAGAAATCCTAAGATGGGAGGAGAGGATCTTACCGGAAAAATCAATTCTGGTGATCGGAGCTATCTGTGATTGCAGCAAAGGAAGAATCTGTAGCAGGCTTGCTACTGTGCGTTTACGGGAAGAAGAAGGACTCAAGGTTGTGGAGATATTCAAAGGCTTTTGATTATCGTAGGCCAATCCTGTGAGATTAAGATCTGTTAGTTCTCAAATCTTAAAGAAAGAAGAAAGAAGATAAGATCAAAGAATCTATTCAGAGTCTAAAGCTAAGGGAATCAGAGTACCTTATCGGATTAGGTGTTTTCTGAATATCTTTGTGAATCTTTTACTTGTTCTATGTTGATTTCCACCTGTTTTGCTACTCTGGTATGTTTTTTTGTTGATTCTACATGTCATTCAAGAACAACAAGAAGTCAGTAATCATGGATCCAACACCAGGAAAATTTGAGATTGAGAAGTTTGACGGTACTGGAGATTTTGGCTTGTGGAAATTCAAGCTACTGGGACAGCTTGAGATACAAGGCCTTTTGTCAGTCTTGAGTGAAGATGTGACTCATGTTGTTTTTCCTATTGCAACACCAGTTAAAGAAAGTGAAACTCTGGTTGTGACTCAGACTAAGACAGATCCAAAGAAAGCTGAACAAAATCTAAGAACCAGAAACTTGATTGCTACATGTTTGAGTGATCGTATTCTGAGGAAAGTGATGAAGGAGACTACTGCACTTGGCATGTGGAAGGCCCTGGAAAAAGAGTATCAGATCAAGTCATTGCCCAATCGTATCTACCTAAAGTAAATATTTGCTAGTTTTAAGATGGAAGAAAGCAAGTCTATTGAGGAGAATGTAGATACCTTTCTGAAGTTAATTGCAGACTTGGCAAGCTTGAAGGTTGACATATCAGAAGAAGAACAAGCTATACAGCTTCTGTCAAGTCTTCCTCCTCCTTTTGAGCCACTGGTTCATACCCTGAAATATGGAACAGGGAAAGAGACCATCACTGTGAGTGAAGTTACAAGTGCATCATACGACAAGGAAATGGAATTGAAACAGAAAGGTAAGTTTCACAAGGGTCATTCAAACTCAGACAGTTTGTATGTTGGTTGAAGGGGAAGGTCAGACAAGAGGTTTGATCATGGTAAAGGAAACAACTACATAGGAAGATCTAAAAGCAGGGGAAGGTCCAAGTCTAAACCTAAGTACAACAAGGCTACTAAGGGAGCCTATTTCATTTGTGGAAAAGAGGGACACTGGAAAAGATAGTGTCCAAACAAAGGTAAAGGAAACTCAGAGGATTCTGCAAATGTTGTTTTAGATGTACCTCAACCTATGGTCTTGACTGTCAGCACTGAGCTATCAGAAGGAGAATGGATCCTGGACTCCGGATGCACATTCCATATGACTCCAGACTGAGATTTTTTGTATGACCTGAAAGAGTTTGAAGGTACACAGGTTATAATGGCTAACAACAGTATAAGTCAGGTTAAATAAATGGACAAGATTAGGATCATAAATCCAGACAACTCAGTGGTCATCTTAAGTGAAGTGAGATATGTTCCAGACTTTGACAAAAGTCTGATATCAGTGGGTATGCTTGACAAGAATGGATGCAAGTATGAAGGTGGAGATGGTATTGTTCAGTACTACAAAGAAGGTAAGAAAGTGTTCTATGGAAAATGGGATAATGGACTTTACTATCTACATGCAAAAGTAGTGAAAGCAGAAGCAAATTCAGCTAAGTCAGATGAGAATGATGTAGACTTATGGCATTCAAGATAGGCCACATGAGTGCTAAACAAATGGGAATTCTCATCAAAGAGGGGTATATGAATAAAGTTAAGGTTGAGAACATTAGCTTCTGTGAGAGTTGTGTGTTGGGGAAGTCTCACAAGTTGAGTTTTCCATCAGCTAAATACACCACCAAAGATGTCTTAGAATACATCCACTATGATCTTTGGGGATCTCCTGCCAATCCGGAAAGCCTCATTAGGTGCAAGTATTTCATCAGTTTCATTGATGATTTCTCCAAAAAAGCTTGGGCATATTTCCTGAAAACAAAAGATGAGTCATTCAGCAAGTTTAAAGAATGGAACCAGGCTGTGAAAAATCAAACAGGAAGACGGATTAAGTGCCTAAGAACTGATAATGGATTGGAGTTCTGTAATACTCAGTTTGATAACTTGTGCAAGACATCAGGCATTAAAAGACACATGACATGCAAACACACTCCACAACAGAATGGAGTTGCTGAGAGGTTAAACAGAACAATCATGGACAAAGTTAGAAGTATGTTAGCTGAAACAGGTTTGGGAAATAAATTTTGGGCTGAAGCTACATCTACTGTTGTATATTTGATTAACATTTCTCCAAATTCATCTATTGAATTCAAGTTACCAGAAAATGTGTCGTCTAGTACTAAGACTGACTTGTCACACCTAAGAAGATTTGGGTGTTCTACCTTTGTACAAGACAAGACAAGTCCTAGAGCACTAAAGGGAGTGTTTATGGGGTATCCTGTTGGAACTAAAGGCTATAGAGTTTGGTTACCAGATGAGGGAAAGTGTACTATCAGTAGAAGTGTTGTGTTTAATGAAATGGAACTCTATAAACACACACTAACAGGCTCTGAGGAAACTAAGTCAGAGGTTGCAAACTCTGATAAAGGATCTAAAGGCAAGAATAAGAAGATAGTAACTTTCAGTGATCAGCTTGTAAAAGGACCTACAGTCTACATCAGAGATTGGAGAATCTTCTAATCTAGGTGGAGATTTTGAAAACTCTATTAACACACAAAGCTTAGACAAGGAAGAAGAATCAGATGATGATTCAGGTTCTACAAAGTCTACACAGATAGTAGAAGATTCAGAAGAAAAAGAACTTGATCTAGACAACTACATTTTGGCAAGGGATAGAGTCAGAAGGGACAATGTGAAACCACCTTCAAGGTTTGAAGACACAGATTTTGTGGTATATGCATTAGCTATAGCAGAGGAAATAGAAGTTATGGAACTAAGTCTTACAGTGAAGCAATGAACAGTCGACATAGGAAGTTTTGGGACAATGCGTCTAAGGAAGAGATGGATTCACTTATGAGGAATGAGACTTGGATATTAATTCTAATGCTAAGCTAGTTGGTTGTAAATGGATCTTCAAATTGAAACCAGGGATTCCAAAAGTTCAAAATCAGAGGTATAAGGGTAGATTTATTTCTCAAGGATTCTCACAGAAAGAAAGAATTGGCTACAATGAGATATTATCTCCTGTGCTCAAATATGTCTATATTCGGATCATGTTATCTATGGTTGTTAACCTAGATTATGAGCTAGAGCGGCTTGATATTAAGACTACATTTCTACATGGAACTTTGGATGAGAGGATTCTGATAAAGCAGCTAGAAGGATTCATAAAGAAAGGGGATGAAAATAAGGTCTGTTTACTTAAGAAATCACGGTATGGTCTAAAGCAATTAAACAGGCAATGGAACCTAAGGTTTGATAGTTTTATGAAAAGTCAAAGCTTTGTCAGAAGCATGAGAGGTGTCCAGACTGATAAGAAAATCTATATAATGCTATATGTGGATGATATGTTGATTGCATCAGGGAATTGGTCAGTGATTAAGGAATTGAAAGGAAGCTTGAACAGAGAGTTTGAAATGAAGAATTTGGGAAAGGCTTCAAGGATTTTAAGAATGGACATTATTATGGACATAGAGAAGGGCACTCTTATTCTATCACAAAGAAACTACTTGGAAATGGTTCTAAAAACGTTTGGAATGATGGATGTTAAACCAGTTTCAACTCCAGTTGCTTCTCATTTCAAGTTAAGAAGTGTTTCTGAAGATCAATTAGAAGAAGAGTCTAAGCACATGAGGGACAAGCCCTATTCCAGTGCTGTTGATAGCCTAATGTATGGTATGATCGGCTCTAGACCAGATCTTGGTTTTGCAGTTGGATTAGTGAGTAGGTTTATATCATCACCAATCAGAGATCACTGGGAAGCAGTGAAGTGGGTACTTAGGTATTTGAAAGGAGCATTGGATACAAATTTAGTTTTTAAGAAAGCTGGAAATTTTAGCATTGAAGGGTTTTGTGACTTTGACTATGCTACTGATCTTGAGAAAAGAAGATCAGCAACAGGTTTTGTATTCAAAGTGTTGGGAAACATAGTTTGTTGGAGATCTAACCTACAGTCAGTGGTAGCTCTATCTACAACAGAAGCTGAGTACATGGCCCTATCTGCAACTACTAAGGAAGCTTTATGGCTCAAGAGGATATGTGATGAGATGGGTTTTAAGACCAACAGTGTAGGGATACACTGTGATTCGCAAAGTGCGTTATCTCTAGCTAAGAATGCAGTGCATCATGAGAGAACTAAGCATATAGCTACCAAATTTCATCATATCAGGGATGTAATTGCAGATGGTGATGTGGTCCTATCTAAGATTCACACAAGTAGATTTCCGAACTAAAGCCTTACCTCGGCCTAAGTTTGAGCTCTGCTATGATCTTCTCAACATCGCCTAAGTGGTGAATCAGCTCCAGGCAACTCCAAGGCCAATTTTCCTCACAACAAAGAAAAAGAACAACATGTTAGCGTTGGGTTGTTCTCACTAACTAGAGTATTCTAGAGTTTAGAGTTTTAGGAGTTACATGTGATGCTTAGGAACAAAGACAAAGGGTATTTAGTTCCAGGTGGAGTATCTGCGGTTCATGGCATAAGGAGAACCGTCGGAGTCACGGCTGGACCAGGGGAGTTCGACCGTATTCCGCCGCTAAGACAAGATTGAGAGCAGTTAAGGGTTTTGAGTGTTTGTCGGAGGTGTGTCTGATCCAAGGTGGAGTTTGTGGACTTGAAATGGATCAGTCATAGACAAATGCAAATGGGTTCAGTAACATTTCTGGCCCAGTCGAAGATAAAGAAGAGAGAGAGAGGTTTACATTTGGCCTGCGGTTTTAATGGAGCCCATAAGAGGGGTTGTTATATGGTTATAACAACCTTCAACGGTAAAAAGAGAAGAAACAGAGAGAGAAGACATATATAAATAGAGGATCGAAGGCTTAAAGCAGGATATCACGAAAACGAGTCGTCTTCAAGCTTTCATCTTTTCATCATCTTCTTCTCTAAGTTTCTATTCTTCTCTTTGTATCTCTCACTCTTCTTCGAAACCCTTAGACTTGAAACCACCATTAATATAAGGCGTGTGTAGCTCTCTTTCTTCGTTTTATTGGAGTTTGAGAGGAGAGGCTCTCACGAGATGTACCAACTGCGGTTGGAAACTCATTAAATCTTGGTGTTCTTCCTTTATCGCACCAAGTCACCTACAAGATCAAGCATCAAACGAAGTTACAAGTTAGGTTTCCGCATTCGTATTCTCTACACCTTAGTAATTCAAAATGAATACAGTTTATCGTAATGGATATATTTCAGATGTTAAAAAAATATTGGACGATTCTCAAAAATAACATACTTTTAAGTTTTCGTTTCAAAAGTAGCACCATTAGTTTTTTTTCCCAAAAATACCACTAAAAGTTTGTTTTCCAAAAATAGCACAAGACTAAAACTAAACTTTTAAACCCTCAAAACTAAACTATAAACCCTAAGAACTAAACTCTAAGACCATCATCTCCAATATATTCCTCTATTTTTTACTCTAAAATAGAGTAAAAAATAGCATTCCTCTATTTTTTTTCTCCAATGTATTCCTCTATTTTAGAGCTAACACTTTTTTAGAGTAAAAAATAGCATTTCTTTATTTTTTCTCTAAATATAGAGGAAGAAATAGCATTTCTCTATTTATTCCTCTAAATATAGAGGAAAAAATAACATTCCTCTAACTCTAAAATAGAGGTGTGTTGGAGTAGATTTTACTCTAAAATAGAGTTTAGAGTAAAAAATAGAAGTGATTTGAAGATGCTCTAAACCCTAAAAACTAAACCCTAAACTCAAACCAAAAATTTTAAATTATAAATCTTTAAAAAATATTTTTAGTGTTTGTCGTATTTTTGGAAAGAAAAAAATTTTAGTGGTATTTTTGGAAAAAAAACTAGTAATGGTATATTTGCAACAAAAATTTATTTTTGTGTTATTTTAAATTTTTAAAAATATTTAAGACATACCAAAAATGGCTGACCACTTAAAAAAGTGGTAAACAAAGGCATGTGGTTGTTTTTTTTAGCGTCCTATTCCTCCACGTTTAGCTCATTGTTCGGAACAAGATGTAGTTGTGGTTGCGTTTGAGATTACAGGGAGATGGATTTTTTTGTTTAAATATAATAAATATCTATATCTATAATAAAGTAACATTTTCTCGCTTCTCTTTGCACCACCTCATCATCCAACTAAGCATCCAAATTCTCCACTTATTTAACAATAAAACTCAATCGCTTGCAAATCCCTAACGGTGCCCAATATATTCCGCCCAACACTCAATCACAACCAAATTAACAAGTGTTTATTATGGCCCATATTTTTAAAGCCCAAATCACACCAACACCAATGCTAAAGCCCACCTGTGTAAAATTGTCCACAGTGTTCGACGTCACCTCCCCTCTATCGTCTTCCTCGCCGCACCAAATTCCAGCAGCTGCATAATCCGAATTCCCCTAGCCAGCGGCGACAAGACCCCCTCTAATTCCTTCCACAGTCGTTGCCATCAGTTTCATGGCGTCTTCGGATACACCTCTATCAATTTCCTCTTTAAATTCATCATTATTGTAATCAATCTCCCACTCCTCCTATCGGCAACGTAACGTCAACAATAGAAGCATAACGGCAACGCCTGAATCACAGAGGTGTTATTGTGGCCAAATTAATGCACACCCACCACTCACCCTTCTAATTCACTACCTTCACTTCGCCACTGCTATAAATATTTGACCACCATCAACCCGTACTTTCATTCTTCACTTCATCTCCTCTGCTTAAAAAATTTTTTTAATCAAGAATACATGACAGGTCCCTACGTCGCCTTCTCCGACCTCAAAACTGGTCGCGATATCCAACGTGTTGTTGCTTCTGGGATGCCCGGAATGTCAAAAAAGGAGGGGTGCTCATAGGTGTCGACTTCCTCCTCATTGATGAAATGTAATTTCCAATCACCACAACCAGACTAGGACTTTGGTAACCAGAAAATTGCACACCTAATCTATGATCTTCCATTCAGTCTACCGTCATGCAAGGCATGATACACATCCAACACCTTCCAAACTTTGACCAACTGCTGAAAGAAGGTTCCCTATATGTTATCACCGCCTTTGAAGTGACAAGAAGCAACCCCCGATTTAAGCTTACAGATTTCCACATCTCTATCCGCTTTAGTGCATCCACTACTCTGGTCGCAATCGACGAGTCATTCTGCGAAATTCCGAAAGAGCTTTTTAGGTTTCGAACCCATCAGCAACTAGTCGCCTTAGCGAACAACAACAATGAACTCCCAGGTACATTCATCCTTCACAGGATATTGTACTGCAAATCATTTCATAGTATTAAGTTAAATACTATTAACCATCAACCTATTCACCACCTCTCTTAATGTTTTCCTTACGTAGATGTGATGGGACAAGTGTGTGCGACGAAAGCGTACCGCAATGAACCGATCCAGAAGTTGAAAAAAATGTTAGTGTATACGCGCCTTGAAAGGTAAATATGGTTAACAAGTAAATATTCATCGTGTACATATCCTACATTACCTCTCTATCCTCCCCCTTACTATAAACGCTGTAACATATTTTACTCCCAACACACAAATATCTACAGCGGCGAAAAAGTACGCTTAGTGCATTCGATGTCCACGCAACAACACTTAACGTCAAAATAGCTCTGCATAAAGAAGGCTCCAGCTCGGTTGAGAAATACCGTGGAGTCCAAAACATTGAGCAAGTATCCATTGCAGAACTCAGTGAGTTTGTCATCACTTCTACCACACAGGTTAGTAACAATTTACTAAACCTCTATGACCGGCTTCGATTGCCAAAACATTCAGTTATTTGCCGGAACGCCTAATCAATCTCTCCACATGACGACTATCTCAGCACCGACCAAACAATGGAAAATTCAGAACTCGACATCGGCAGAAAACATAAATGGAAAACAAAATACATAAGCCCATGCCCAATGGAAAAAACCCACAGACCGAAACTATGTAAAACCCCAAATAAAAACAAGACGATAATAGGAATTAAAAAGATTTAAAAAAGAATAAAATCACACCGAAATAGAAGTTAATTAATGAAAAAAAAATACACGTACGAGAAACTATAGATTATATTTTTTACTTATTAAAACACACATTTTTCGAAACACAATCACTTCACAAATACCACAACCAGCTGAAATCTCTTATAGAAACAGTATTTGACAAAACCATAAACAAACAAAAGAAAAACCAAGAACAGAACTCTGAAGATAAACAAAAGAATAATAAAAACAAAAACAGCAGGGCACAAAAAACGAAACAAAAGGGAAATAGGAAACAATACACGAAACGCACATCAATTTGTAAAACTTCATAAACACCAACTAGTAATTTCATAAAAGTGGTAAACAAAGGCATGTGGTTGTCTTCTAGAATCTTTCTTAAACCCAAAAAACAAGTATACAATTCCTAATATCAAGTGCGAAATCCTACGTGCCGGCTCCAAAATAACTCTCAGACCTGTTTTTATCTTTATGCCATTAATGAAATCGTTTAATTACAATCCTTTATTATTTAGCAAGTGCGAAATCCTACGTGGTGGCTCCAGAATCACTTTCAGACCTGTTTTTACCTTTATGCTATTAATGAAATCGTTTAATTACAATCCCTTGCCATCGAAATTTTATGACTAAAATATCCTTATTTCGAACGTATATAATTGCTATGGGTTTGGGTATATTTTTATTGTGGCCCATCTATTTTATCCGTTTTGGGTTTTAGTATTTATTTATTTTGCCCGTTTGTTTGTGTCGGTTGTTTGAAAACCCTAGATATTATTTTTATCGTTTGTTATAAATACGATAGAGACTACACATATTGTTTGTTCTGTAATACCTTTTTCTTTTTGCCCTAATGATATTGTTTTATTTATTCTGTTTTTTTGTAGGTTATGTCGCCGTCTTCGAGGTATTATTTTGTTCGTTTTTGTGTTTATAGAATATATACTGCGCGCGCATGTTGTTAGTTTTGTTGTTTATTTGTTTATTTATTTGTATTTTTCTACTAATTATCGTTCTATTCGTTTTATAGGTTATAACCTCTTCTTAGAGGTATAATTCGTTCTTATATTTGTTGTTTATGTATATGTGTTTTGTTATCTATTCTACTGTTCATGTTGTTTATTATATCGTGAAATCGTTATTTATTTTTTACTCATGATTATAGTTTTTTTTTTTTATAGGTTTTAAACTCCTCTCTGAGGTATAATTTGTTTTTATTTATTCTTAAATTTATGTATTTTTTTCTCTATTATACAGGTTGTGTTCTTTTTATCTTATATTCGTCTTTTTATTGTCTTAATTATTATCGTTGTATTCGTTTTATAGGTTGTACATTTTTGTTAATTTCAAAGTAAGTATAGTCTGTATTTTATATATTGTATTATTTCTAACAATAATCAGTTATTAATTTCTAACAAAAAATTGTTTATTATAAAATCTTATTTATTATAATTAAATTTGGTATGTACTTTTGTTCTAATATTTATTTTTAAATTTTAAATTAATATTAATTTTTTTACGTGTCTTGAATCTATGATGACATACATTTTTAGTAATTGTATTTTTGTGTTAGTTATTTGATGTATTCATTTTCTTCTTTTTGCTATTGTAATGATTCTTATTTATTTTTCTTTTTCCAGAATTTGACCTTTTCTATAAGGTAATTTTCTAATAATATTATCTCTACATATTTTCGTTTTATCTAATCCTATTTTTTCTTTTAGGTTTTGCCTCTTCAACAAGATATCTCCTTATAATATTTTTACCCTTTATGTTTGAAAGGAATTTGTTACATGAACCTATACTTTTTTTTTCTTCGTGTTTAACAAGGCGTCCTCTGTTTTTGAGTCTTTTATTCGATGAAGAGGTTTGTTCGGATTATGTCTGTCTTGAGGAATAATTCATAGTTCCGATAAAATAAACACTAAAACCCAAACAAACGGAACTATGAATTATTCCTCGAAAGAAAAGACAAAACATATTATTTAAAACAAAAAAAAAATTCTTATTGTTTAAATTCGAACAGTAAGTTCATGTGTTTCAAATATTTTATGTAGAAACAAGAACAAAAAAATCAAATTAAAACCCATCGATCAAATTGTTCTATGAAATAATATAATGTGGAGATTTTATTACTAATAGTGGGTCACGATGAATCGATGACTTGAATCCTTTACATCTAGCCTATGCGTTTTCTGTAAACCATCAAATGAGTTTATGTATAATTTTCAACGATTGTGTGCATGGTTAGAGTTTAGACGTTCATGGTAGGGTTTAACATCTCTAATCAAAAAATTTGATGGCATACAATTACTAAAAAAAATCAATTTATACGTGTTTGTATTTGGATTTAAGATTTAATGCTATAGTTTAGGATTTAGGATTTGGCACCTCTTATTTTTTGAAAAACAAATTGATGGTATAATGTTAATGAATAATTTTCTAATGTTCTCTTAAAAAATATATTAATAAAAAATATAAATAAATACAAAAAATTTGCGGTGATTAAAGATAATAAATATGTGCACTGAAAAAAGGATAACAATGATAAAAAAAAAAAAATTAAAATATCAAAATAACGAAATTGGTTATCTTCAAAATGAATTTTTTTAATCTTATATACAAAATAACAATTACTTATAAAATTAGAGTGCTGATTTGTTAAATTAGATCTAAAAATGAAAAAACAAATAATAAATTCAAAATGTTATAAGTCGCATCATTTTCCTAAGAATCATTTTGGTGTGTATGGTTAGTTTTAATAAATTGTTAATAAATTGTTTTTGAACTCTATAAGTTGGTGTGAATCATTTTGGGACAACACATAACATTCATCGATGCGAACATAAACATTCATTTAATTGTGAATTTTTTTACAACAAAAATATACATTTTAAAATAATACACTTTATATTTATTTTTAATAAACGTCCCAACGATTCTTTAAATCCGTCCATACCAAATTTAACATTTTAAAATGCTAAAATTTTATTTTTAAAACGAGTGGTTTTGAATGAAGAAACTGAATGTGGTTTATATGAAAATAAGGAAGAGATTAAAATTTAGTTTGGTAACAGTAGTTTTACCTTATGGAGATTAAATTTTAAAGTCTCTAAGATTTTGAGTTTTTAATTATTTTATGGAATTGAAATTTTCGTTAGTTCTATTTATAAATTATCCTCTCTTTTTTTTTTAGTTATATTTTAGTATTTTTATTCTAAAATATGGTGTTTACGCAAAACTTATATATCTATATTTCTAATCTCTTTTTTTTAGTCAATTAGATCCATATTATTTGCAACTACATATAAATATGGAAAAAATTATGTTATATATCATTATACGAGATAAGGTCGATTAAATTGATTTTTATGATTCTCAAATCTTTTCCGTAGTATTCGATACACGAAAATGTCGTGTTCGATTTGTTTTATTTAAATATGAATTTTTGAAAAATGAATAGATAATAAAAAAATTATGTTTTAGTTTTATTAACATACTAATGTATTTATTTTTTCGTGCAATACGCGGATCCTACCTAGTGAATAAGTAAACCAAATTTTACGCATGGACCACTTATCACTTGGTTTTCGTAATATGAAATTCGAATATCGATGCTAGACTTAAAAAAAAAAAGTAAACCAAACCGTTTCCGACAATTTTATTTCACACGTGCTTTGTATCCGTTTCATTAAACCATTTTGTTTTTTGTTTTTGTTGCGTAGGGACTTGTGGATTCATGTTCTAGGACAAACTTGTGGATTCATCTTTCTCTTCAATCCATTCTTTTTACTCCAGCATTCCCATGCCACCTGTTCCTGTAACTTTCAGTAATGAAAATAACTTCTAAATCGATACATTTATTTGAAATCAAACTTGCAGAGAATTATTATCTTTTACATCAAGTTGAAATGGGAGGAAGCGCAAAAAATGGAAAAAGGGACGGGATCACTTCTCACCTGCTACAACCATTTTCCTCGTTCGCCTTTGGTTCGATTTGTCAGATAGATCCAGAGCCGACCCTTATATTATGTGGGCTACAAGCAAAAAATAATAATAATGGGCCTACCAATTATTAAACTAAAAAAAAAATATTAGAAAAGGTTAAAGAGGAGTGGTTGTTCGAACACACCTCCATTTGTGGTTACAACCAATTTAGCTAATGCATATTTCTGAAATATTAGATATTGAATTTAAGGCCGGAAGCACGTGCTTGGGTTGCTTTCCCTCAAAGCCGGCACTGGATAGATCATAGAAGCGCAAGAGTTTATCAACAACGATAAAATTTAATTCCTCTGCGATGGAATGCATACTGTTACACCATGAGTTGGTCATCTTTTTCCAAACAGATTGCTCAGAGCTAGTGAAGATGGTGTTAGATTCAGAGGTTTGGCTCGCTTTCTCCATGATACTCACAATATTTTCAAGCCTAAAAATTTGTTTACGTTTTTTTTTTTTTTTTCCCTACATTTCAAGCAGTCTGAATGGTAAAACGGATTGTTTGGATTGTAGCGGTACTTCTCGTTTTTTAGATTTTATGTATGTAAATTCTATTTTTCGGTTTGGTTAACCTAATAATTTGTTTGATATAAAATTTCAAGTTGAAAAAAAATTTGAGAGGTCCTATAAATTTAAATTATGCTTTAATTAGTCATTTATTTCTTCAAAACTCCCTGTTTTAACAGCTCGGTGTTACCCAACAACTACGTTTCTATGTCCCAACATCTTTTTGTTTACTTTTTCTGTATCAGCTCTTCCAAATCCACATTTTTATAACTGAACTTGAGATCATGTACAACATATTAATTAACACCGAGTTTTTGTGAGAATTAATGTGTTGTAGATAGTTTAATAATCTTGAAAAGCATATGATCCAGTTTATTTAGATAAAATGATGTTACACCTTATTTTATATGGTGAACTTATTCTAGAAGATCAAAGATCTTAATGCTTAAAATGAAAGATCTTAATGCTTAACAGGAACAAGAAGAAGATCATGTTTCTTGTAAATAGTGAGTCCAGGAGCTTCTTCCATATTCATATCCTCACCTTTCATTCCTTCTGGTAATTTCCAGTCAAACCGGTTAAGCAGATTCGCCAGACCAAACTCAACCATTTTAGTCCCCATGTACATTCCAGGACAGCTTCTTCGACCACTTCCAAATGGCAACAACTCAAAGCTCTGTCCTTTTGCATTTATCTTATTATCCATAAACCTCTCTGGAATAAACTCTTCTGGATCTTTCCAGGCATCGGGATCGCGCCCGATAGCCCAAACATTCACTTGAAGCCGTGTCTTGACTGGAATCGTGTATCCGTTGATCTCAAATTCGGACATAACTTCTCTTGGAAGCAGAAGAGGTGTTGTAGGATGAAGCCTCCATGTTTCTTTGATCACCATTTTCATGTACTCGAGCTCCTCTGTTTCTTCTAAGCTGATTAGTTCTTTGTTCCCAAATTTCCCTCGGATTTCGGATTGAACTTTCTTCATCAGTCGCGGGTTTCTGGAGAGTTCAGTCATTGCCCATGTCATTGTTATTGCAGAAGTATCGATTCCCGCCAGCAGAATGTTCTAAGACAAGAACATTAAACATATAAGAATCTAATTAGATATTAAATTATTACAAAGGTTTTGTAATTTTATTGTATACTTACAATCAAGAGTGCTTTGATATTGTTTTTTGTGAATTTTGCTTGTCCAAGAACAACGTGTTCCTTCTCCAACTTCATGAGAAGGTCTACGAAATCTTCATTCTGATCTTCTTTGTCTTTCTTTAGATGCAGATCAATCATCTGTTCACAGAAGGCATCGAGATCTCGTGCGCTTCTCTCTCTGCGTTTGTGTAAACCCGTGAATCGATCCACGATCCAGCCAACATAAGGGTAAAAATCCGCGGCAGAGAAGCTCCCTAAAATCTCAAGTGCCTCAGGGACTAACTCATTGAATCTTTCGTTGTCAAGCACAGTGTCCTGGAAATTCACACCAAATGATGTCTTGCACACCACGCTAACAGTTAAAGAAAGAAGCTTCTCACTCAAGTTAACCGGAGTTTTCTTAGAGGCTGATTCGGAAAATGAAGCAATTAGTTTCCTCATCTCCTCGTACTTGATGGGTTGAATCGAGTGAACTCGTTTGATGTTGAAGAGTTCTTGAACAGCGAGCTTCCTTACTTCTTTCCAGTAATCATCAAAAGGAGAGAAAGCGATGTCCCGGTAGTTGTAAGAGAGCTTCCTTGAGCCTGAAAAAACAATTTGTTATGTTGAATCAAAAAAAAAAAAATCGAAACTTTTGTTAGTTACAGTACCTGCCAATGATGGACGGCTACAACAATTGAGGTCAAAGACTCTTAGGGCTTGTCTTGCTGTATCAGGAGTAGAAACTACGATGGTTGGGACTGTACCAAGCTTCATGAATATTACAGGACCATACTTTTTGGAGAGTCTCCATAGAGACTGATGTGGCAATTCTCCGAGCTGGTGCAAGTTTCCGATGATCGGAAGCTTTGGAGGGCTTGGAGGAAGTTTGGAGTTTGAGGGTTTGAACAGTTTAAAGAAGATTAAGGAAACTAAGGCAAGGATAAAAGAGGAAAAGAGATAGAGAAGGGTTTCCATTTCTGTGTTTCTCTTAACTTTTTGGTTTGTGTTTTCTGTTTCTCTCAGAGTTTCTCTGAAACTTTGTTATATAAACTGTGATAATGTGTGAAAATATATGATAACTTTTGTGTGGAAGGTAACTAATTGACAAAAGGTCTCCGTTAATGGCATCGCCCAATAGGTTTTATTCATTGTTCTGATGCATAATGTATTTGGTCTCCTTTTGTGTGTGTAGACACATTTTGTTCTGGTGTAGGGTCGATAGTTTTGATTAAATTGGACAGTTTAAATTAGGGTGTCCAATCAGATAAATCCAAACTGAACCGAACCGATCCGAACCGAACCGAACTGAACCGATCCGAACCTAAATAGAATAATATAGTTGGGTATCGAGTATCCTAAGTAATTGTTTGGGTATAGTTTTTAAGAACCTGTGGATTTTGATTTGGTTCGGGTAATACCTGAGGAACCCGAAGAACCCGAATACCCACATATAGCTATATATAATTATATTTTGTATAATATGTACTATATATTTTTATATATAATTAACAAACAATATATGATATTTATGTGCCTAGGAAACAAAATCATCTAGCAAATATATGATATCTATGATATCGATGATTAAAGGAGTTGGAGATGGCATTATAACTAAACGTTACTCTATTTGTAAATCAAAATTTTAAAAGGAACCGGAGAATTTCTGGGATAAGGCAGGATTTTCGGGATATCCACTTTAATGGTAAAAGACTTATATATGTTTTTTTCTCTTAATATTGAGCCTTTTAGATGAACTGATGATGGTGTTTTTCTTGATAATTTTCTATCTATCTTTGGTTTATGTCTACTTTTGTTTTACAATTATGTTTTTTTTACTTCACAAATGATATGCAAACTCTAAAGAAAAGAGTTGATGAATTGGATTTGTTCATTATTTATTTATGTATTCGTTATGTTTTTACTATATTAGTATAGTTTCTTCGCTTTATTACTATGATAAAAAGGAACTTACATGTTTTTATATATTTATTTATTTTAGTTATGTAAATTAAGAGTTTAAAATCAAAACTCAAATTATTCAATTTTAATTTTTGGCCGAATATCGTAATTATATTTTGTTTGGGTTAAAACCGAAAAACCCGAAAACCGAATAAATCCGAATTGAACCGAACCGATATAGATATAAGTTTTGTTTGGTAGTTATTTTTTTTTTACCGAATAAACCGAAATCCGAACAAACCGAACCGAAACCGATCCAATACCCGGATTGGACACCCCTAGTTTAAATGGAAACAAAACTATGTAATGTAAAAAATTAGCTTGTTTTTCATATTTTCCGTTTCGCATTCATGTTTTAAAAAATTGGGTTTTTGTAACTTGAGTTTTTGTAACGAATTAGTTATACCCTAGGAATTGACAATTCGGTTTACTAAATTTTAACTTTTTGATTTTCTCAAAGCTAAAAACCAAATAAAACCCGTTTGTAGATCGGTTTGATTTTGATTCGGTTTGATATAACTAAAGTTTGGTTCAATTTAGTTTTTGGTTTGAATTTGGTTTGGTTATAGTTAAAAATAACCTAAAATATAAATATGAATGATATGATTACATGTACTTTATTTCTACAGAAATTTCAAATTATTTTTCTGATAAAGTGTCAGTGATTCGTTGCTATATAGCAAATTGTGAAACATGTGACTTATATTGTGTGGAAGAGAACTCTTTCGCAGAAGCTCAGTTAATGCCATAGTTATTCACGTGATGGTTTTAACATTTTTCATTTTTTTGATCTTTAGTGCTATCAATTGATTTTTTCAATCTAATAACATAAAAAAAAAAAAAAATTGATGCAATAACCAAATAAAAAATAACCAAAACTATCATATGTGGCACCATCGTAACCGTTAGTTTTAAAGTTTATGGTTATATATTTAATTATTAAATTTATTTTAGTTATTGGCCAAATTGACCATTAAAATAACCCGAATGTCACGATTATTATAAGTGGACAATAGAGTGGTTGAAATAGAAATTTCTATACATAATTATCTAAATTGAATCTGAATTTTATGAAATCGAATTGAATTAACCGAAATTCATTAAAAAGTAATATTTTCAATTGAATATATAGAAAATTACATTTTAAAATAGTAAAAGTCTACAATATTAATTTAATGTAATTATTTTTTTTTGTTATGATTTTTTTTCAGAACCGAATCAAACCCGAACCGAACTAATTTTTTTTAAAACCAAACTGAATTGAACTAAAATATAATTTGATCCCAAACAGAATATATTTTCTAGAACCCAAAACCCAAAAAATCTAATTCGGATGTCTACCCTACTAATATGATTTATTAGTCTTTATCTTTACTAACAAAACTATTTATTTATTTTAGTTATTAGTTTTTTTTTTTTTTTGTGCAACGGTTATATTAAAACTTAAACTCATATTACATCCAGGTCTCTGAGGGTCTGTTTGGCAATAGAGTCAACTATATCATTAGCTGTTCTAGGGATAAAATTAAACTTAATAGAAGCAAATTCAGATAAACATATAGAGATGTCTTCGCAAACTCCATGGATCTCTAAGATCGTCGATCGAGAATTGATTTCCCGGATCATCTTCATAGAGTCGGATTGGAGAATTAGAGAATCATATCCGATTTGTCTCGCACATAGCAGCGCAGCTCTTATTGCAAGAGCTTCGGCCATTAGAGGCGAAAAAATAAATGGAATCACAGAAGAGTATTTGGATAAAGTGCTTGATCCTTGAAAGGTCCACCCTAATCCAGCCACACCTGACTCTCTGATTTTCATGTTGCATCAGAGCAGCAAATGATCGTCCCATCCCTAGGGATTAGAAGACTTTGTGTTTGGTTCGGGTGTCTCAGTGGAGGAGAGCCCGTGATTTGTGCCAAATTCCATTCCCTCGCATCCAGGATAGCTCTGAGGATAGTATCGTCTGTCGAGAAGCTTCTATTGTTGAAGATCATCTGATTTCTAGCAATCCAGAGAGCCAAACAGATCCAAGGGAACAAAGCTCCGGTGTCTAACCCTGTCGGAGGTAATGTAAATAGTTTCTTTGCAAGTTTTATACCCGAATGGGTATCTGTGATCAATGATGAGTCAAAACCTATCGTAAAAGGGGCTTTTTCCAAACCTCTTGAGCAAATGGATAGTGGAAGAGAAGATAAAGGATTGATTCTGTCTCGTTGCATCTCGCGCAATTGGAGGCCCCTGGGACGTGTCGATAAGCTAGTTGTTCTCCTACAGGTAAGGCTCCATGTAGGGATTTCCATAGAAACACTTTTATCTTTGGTGAAGCTTTTGTTTTCCAAACATTGGCAATCCACTCAATTGATGTCCGATAGGTTCTCGGTTGTTCTTTTTCCAATGCTTAAGCCGCAATATAGTATCCTGTCCTGGTAGAGTATTCTCCTGATGGACGACTGAGCCATCTTATCTTATCCGGAGCTCCCAGAATACTCGGTTTCAAAGTGAGAATCTGCTCTTTATAGGCTGGGAGGATTTGTTCTATTTTCTCGGTATCCCATTCTCTTGTCTGATGCCTAAACAGATCTGAGACTTTGAGATGTTGAGTTGTTTCAGGTGGAGGGCCCACGGTCTTAATTGTTCAGAGCATGATAACCAAGAATCAGACAATATGTTGAGTGACTTTCCATCTCCAATGATCCATCCCAATTGTTTGCTCAGTAGATCTCTCCCTATGAGAATGCTTCTCCATCCATGAGACGGAGAGGATGGGGCAGTGCACTCTAAAAAGGAGGAATTAATACAGTATTTTCCAAGTAATACTCTTGCCAAAAGGCAGGTAGGCTTGTTAAGCAGCTTCCAGCTGAGTTTAGCTAGTAGTGCATCGTTGAAGTTGTTGATGTCTTTGAATCCTGATCCTCCAAGGTTCTTCGGTTTAGCCATTTTACTCCAAGCAATCCAGCTTATTTTCTGTTTTTCGGGTGATGAATCCCACCAGAACCGTGTGAGAGCAGATTGGATCCGAGTACATAGAGATTGAGGGAGTTTGAAACAGGACATAGCATATGATGGCATCGCCGCTAAGACACTCTTCAACATAATCATTTTTCCTGCTCCTGGCAGAAATTTGGTGGACCAGCTCACTGCTCTCTGTTTGATCCTATCCACAATAGAGGTGAAGAGATCTTTTTTTTTTCTACCAAAATGTTCAGGCAACCCAAGGTACTTTCCCACTCCTCCCTCCTTATCTATTTGAAGCATCTGTTTCATCTGGTTTTTCTTGTCTTGTGGCATCTTTCTAGAAAAGGAGATAGATGATTTTTGTTTGTTTATGAGTTGGCCAGAGACTGCTGCATAATTGGATAGGATTTATTTAAGTTCTTTGCAATTTTTTGTGTTTGCTCTGCAGAAAAACATGGTATCATCTGCAAATAGCAGATGATTCACTCTCGGGCTGCCTGCTGCCACTTTGATGCCCTGTATCTTTCCATTCTCTTGTGCTCTGTTACACAGCCCTGATAAAACCTCACTGCACAGTATGAAGAGGTAAGACGATAGAGGATCTCCTTGTCTTATTTCTCGTTGCGGTTTGACTAAACCTCTAGGAGCTCCATTTATTAGGAAAGAGTAGGATACGGTACTAACACACTGTAATATCCAATTAATCCAGAATGGAATCCTAACCTTATGAGAACTTGTCTAATAAACTCCCATTCTAGCCTGTCATAGGCTTTGCTCATATCTGTTTTTGATAGCCATAGAGCAATAATCTTCTGCTTTGGAATTTTTCAGAAAATGTAGTACCTCGTGTGTAATTAGTACATTATCTGATATGGCTCGTTTTGGCACGAAGGCAGATTGATTCTCTGAGATTAGATCATCCAGAATTGGCTGCAATCTGTGGGTAAGGAGCTTCGAGATCACTTTCTAATAAACATTACAGAGTGTTATTGGTCGATAGTCAGACACTTTTTTTGGTCCTGTCACCTTCGGGATCAGCCTGATGTGAGTTTCATTGATTGTTCTCGGCATACAGCCGGATTGGAAGAACTCTTGGACTTCTTTCACTATATCATTTCCCACCACTTCCTAGTTAGACTGAAAGAAACTTGCGGAGAAGCCGTCTGGTCCAGGTGCCTTGTCAGCATGAATAAAAAACATAGCTTCTTTGATTTCCAAAATTGTTGGAGGTTGGATAAGCTTCTGGTTTGTTTCTGCAGATATTATCGGATGTAGTGCATCCTGAACAATGGATTCGATCTTTTGTCTCGAGCTATCTTGGGAAATGAAAAGAGCTTGAAAGTAACCAGCAATAGCTTTGACAATTTTGCCTTCTTCAAAACACGTCTGGCCTTCATTATTCTCTATAACTGAGAATTTATTCAAAGCTTTCCTTTTCTTTGTTGTAGCATGAAAGAAGCCAGTGTTTTTATCTCCTAATTTTAACCATAATTGTCTGCTTCTTTGTTTCCAAAATTCTTCCTCCGCCTTGTAGGCCCCTTTAAGATCTTCATTAATCTTATGTAAGAGCTCTTCATTGGGGATCTGGTTGATCATGGCTTCCTCTAAAGCTTGTTTTAATTCTTCAATACGAGCCTTGCTATTGCCTTGTTTCTGTCGGTTCCAGAGGATGATAGCCTTCCTGCATTTGTCTATCTTTTGTTTAACTTTGAGTTGATTCTCCTCTTCCCAGGTTTGCTCTATCAACTGTTTCACTTCCTCATTATCTCGCAGTCTTCGATCGTAACGAAATATCCCTCTTTTTTTCTTCCTTGATGGATCAAAGAAGGTGATAATAGGTCTATGGTCCGATCCTTCAAATCTCAGATATTCGCACCATCCCGAAGGAAAAACCTCTGCCCAAGCGCTGTTGGACAGTGCTCTATCCAACTGGCATTTCACATTGTATGTGCCTCTACTACCTCTCCATGAAAGTGGATTACCCGAGTGTTGAAGATCATACAAATCTCCTTCTGATAAGAAAGTCCTAAAATCCCCAAAGGAGCTCTCTGAACGCACCTGCCCCCCTTCTTTTTCTGAATTATCAATTATGTCGTTGAAATCCCCGGATACAAACCAAGGTGCAACTCTTACCAGAGCGAGAGCTATTAAGTACTCCCAAATTTTTTTTCTTTTTACTCTATCTGGGTCTCCATAGATAAATGTAGAATAAAAAGATTTTCCTTCATAAGTTACTCGAGTATCAAAGTAATTAGTGCAGGAAGATATAATCTCAACTGTGAGATCTTGTTTCCATAATAGAATAAGTCCTCCTCCTCTTCCATGTGGGGATACTAAAGCTTGGTTTGTATAACCTAGGCTTTCCACTTTGCTCAGGACGAATTCATCGGGATTTTTGTCTCTGCCAAGAAGAAAATGTCCGAATCTACACGCCGACAAATTTCTTGGAGACGACGAACTATCGCGGGATTCCCTAACCCGTGACAGTTCCAGCAGGCTACTTTTAAGGAAGAGGAGAAGACGGATTTTGAAAATCCGTATTCTTCTTCTTAGACACGGGAAATAGCTTTGGAACTGCTTGGTATCTTGAAGCCATAATTCGACTCGGTTGTGGACTAGTATGTGTCGGGGAAAGAAGGTTCTCCTCGCTATGAGGGATAGATGGGTGTTTCCTTTTTCGCGGTGAAGGGTTGACCTTACTCACCTTTTTCTTCCTAGTTCCTAGTCCGATGAAAGCAGTAGAGATTGATTGAGTTATTTTTGTTCATGGAGGTCTTCCTGGTTTTCTCTTTGGAGTTGCTTTTGTTTGAGTTTTATTGTTGAATTGATTTTCAGGAGCTTGCTCATTCAAGGGGCCAAGACGTTGTGTCACTGGGATTCTCTCTTGAGAACCTAGTTGGTAGTTCTCTGCTTCTTCCATTATTCAGTTTGACAGGGAGGCTCTGACCATCTGGGCTGCAGTTTCTTCAAATTGCCCTTGTTCTTCTGCTAATCTTAGTCTTTTCTTGCAGCACTCTCAGACGGATCGGCACAGTTTGAGTATTGAACCATTACATCTCGGAGTTCACCAAGAGCCATGTCCATAGCTGCTTGTGGAAGGATATTTGTAGGATGTTCCGGGGTGGTATCCCTTTCAAGGGGAGGTCTTCTTGGCCTAGAGGATTATGATCTCTCGTGAGGAGAGGCTGTCTGATTATCAGGCCCATTCCTCTGGTTACTTTTTTCCACCCAGGCTGGTTGATATGGAGATCGAGTAGTCCATCTTGAGCTCATCTAGGGTGGTTTTCGATTGTTTGCAGCTGGTTGGGATCTTCTGTACTCAAGTCTGTCTGCTGTTATGTGGTTATACTCTCTTGAGTGATTGTCATGATGATTGTAATCTCTGTCTCTGTCCTCATATCGAGCATCACTTTTTGTATGGTGCGATGAGAAGTAGGATCCAGCTTTGTCTCTAGATTGGTAAGATCCCTCTCTTCCCCTAGAGTGGTATGGACCTATGACTGATCTGACAGGGGCCACAGGGGGAAGTGCTCTGCTTCTCATGGAATTTCTAGAGTCATCAGGTTCTCGTCTTTTGAATCTTTGAGATCTTTTCGAGTCGTGAGCTTTTGAAAGTGTAGGCATTGGCGATTTAACATGTAGAGTTGGGCAGTCCTTGATATCATGGTCAAGGCATAGACAGCTGGTGCAATGCTTCTCCAGTTTCTCATAAACCAGCTTAGCCACTACTTCCTCTCCACCATCAAATTCCACTGTTGAATTTGTGATTAGAGGTTGTAATCCATCAATATGTACTCGCATTCTCGCTGTAGTTGCTGTGATTTCCATATTTTCTAGATGACCGATATCCTCAGCAATACTATTGAGAGTTGCTATAGACCAGAGGTGGACATGAATGCCTTGTACTTGTATCCAAAAAGGAATTTGAGAAGGGAAAGCTTTTGATGTTGTTGGTTCCCATCTCTGTAGGATTATCATCCAATGAGCAAAGTGGTAGGGGCAGTTATCCAACACCTTTTGTAGATCTCCCTCCAATGTAAACTGGAATTGAAAGAGCCCCTAACCCAGATCTGCTCCGACTGGTCGGGTTTCAACTTTCCAATGGTCCGCAAAGAAGGGAATTAGGGACCACATACGTTAAATTTTAGGGGTTTTGACTCTTCCAATAAGAGTAAGAGAATGTTTGCGGACCAGGTCTGTATTATCAAAAGGGGGGACCTTTACATGTGCAGTTCACGGAGGGGCCACCGAAAAGTTCCCTTTCTCAGTGTAGGAAAGTCTACGACTCATCTTGGTTGTACGATGTTACTATGTAGATATATTTGTGTAAAAAGGTTCTTCACCTTTGGTGAGAAGATATCTCTGGAGAGGAGAAAGATGGGCGCTTGTCTTATTAAAATTCAGAGGCGCTGAATCTAGCTATACTGACGTTATTGATTCCCATCTTCGTAAAAGTTCTTTATCCGGAGATAAGAAGGTTCTTCGAGTCCCAGTAGAAGCTCGAGATTTTGTTGATAAGGTTCCGCTTAGTCTTCTTGACTCGGAGGAGCGCGGGTAGTGCAGTGAAAAAACCCAGCAATGCTCATATTTTTCGGCCACATATGCTCCGCGAATTCCGTATAGCATCCCTTGGTCCCCGCTTAGAGCCTAGTAGGAGGAGGAGAGTAATTTTGGTGGTGAACTTAGCGAAAATCAGCCATGAAAACTTACGGAATCAGCTTGATAATGAAGAGATAATGTCGGAAAAGTAGAACGGAAAGCAAGTCGTGAAGTTGGTGCGGAGGTATTGGAGAGTGTGCCTGAGAGAGAAGTTTTAAAATTTAAAATTGAATCATCACCTAACTATATTAGATCTACGCGGTTATTAGTTTTCTTTATAATCTAATTTTTGTTTATAAGTAATGACTTGACTAAGTGTTTGGATCCTGGCCTAATAGGCCGCCGAATGGATCCGAGTCTTTAGTGGGTTGGATAATGTCTTCTTCGTACTCGGAGGATGACATTAGATCCTTGATTAATTGTTTAAGTTTGGCTTTGTTAGATAGTTTTTTCTTCTTCGAGCTGGTTGAGGAAGTTTCTGAATGTACGGGGCTTTGTTGAGTAGCTGGTGTTTGTAGTTATTTTGTTGTATCATTTTGTTGAATAGGATTTTGTTTAGAAGTAGTGAATGGTAGAGATCTTGAGACTCGTTGAACGGCTTGGTGTAGAAATTTATTTGTTTGGAGCCATTTTTCTTGATTAACCAGTGAGCAACGATCTATGTTGTATTTATCCCACCATTTGACTCAAAACTCTCGAGTGAGTGAATAGGGCATGTTGGGTAGTGCAGTTGTAAGGTTAAAATGCCAGGATACAATCTAAGGTATGCCCATATCTATATTGATAGACTCCTCGTAAGGATCTATGCCCCAAAATGCCCTTCGTGTGGTTGTGACTCGAACGGATGATGATCGGTTCAAAGGATGCGAAAATGATGCGGAAGGTGAACGGACTTTGAAGATGAACGAATGAGTGATGGATCGATTTGTACTTCCAAGAGAGATGTAAATCTCTTAGACTACGAGGCTAGATCCTATCTTAGATATACGCACTAAGACAAGAACAAGTTGAGAAATGAATCTCGTTTTTGATCAAACAATTTAGAGAGATTTTTAAAAGAAAAGTTTGATGATTTTTATTGAAGAGAAAGAGGGTTTATGTAGGACCTTGGCCACGTCCAAGGTCATTATCACACATGGAAAATGACAAACATTAAAGACATTTGACCAAGAAGTTTGAAAGACAAAAACGAAAATAAAGGGATAAAAATGGAGAAGGCTCGCTTGGTGAGAATCGAACCCAAGACCTCCGAGTCTTCTAGCGTTGCCGATGATGAGGATTATGATTAAGTGTGTGAACCTCGCCTCATTAAAAACCTTGCCGGAAAACCCATTGGGACAAAACCGAGCGAAGTGAAAAAGAGTGCGCATCACACACCTCTCATCACCGACCCTTAAGCAACTTGAATCACGACCAATGTGATCGGACAAGTGCTTGGCTCAAGGTCGCTCTTAATATGGTGAAGTAGAGAGTTGATGGATTGGTTAAGTTGTCTCGTCCTCGACCTTGTCATTGGCCCAACCGGAATGTTCAAAGACGTAGCCTCGAAAAGGTCATCCGCCGCTACGAGCTGCTCCTCGACTACGAGCTTGTCCTTAGTCCTTTGTCCTACGTCTTCTTGTCCCGAACCTCCATGCTCTGAGCTTGCCATCATCTCATCATCCTCTCCCACTTGAAAAGGATTTGACCTCAAATCCGCTTCATCTGCACAAAAAGGAATAAGATCAGAAACATTGAAGCTTTCGCTAACCTTATACTTACCTTGGAGATCGAGTTGGTAGGCGTTGTTGTTGATCCGTTTGAGAACTTTGAATGGCCCGTCAATTCGCGGCATTAACTTAGACTTTCTTTCCTCTGGAAAATGCTCCTTTCTAAGGTGAACCCAAACTTGGTCTCCTTCGTCAAAGATAACTTTCTTGCGGCCCTTGTTTGCATACTTCTCGTAAAGTTTCGTCCGGGCCTCTATGTTTTCTCTAGCCTTCTTGTGGACCTGTTTAACCAAATCGGCTTTCTTTTCGCCGTCTAGACTTGTTCTTTCACTCAAAGGCAAAGGCATTAGATCCAAAGGCGAAATAGGATTAAAATCGTAAACAATTTCAAAAGGAGAGAACTTAGTAGCGGAATGCATCGAATGATTATATGCAAATTCTACATGCGGCAAGCAATCCTCCCAAGTTCTAAGATTCTTTTTAATAAAGACTCTTAATAATGTAGACAATGTTCGATTAACAACTTCAGTTTGACCATCGGTTTGCGGATGACAGGTAGTAGAGAAAAGCAACTTAGTTCCTAGTTTTGACCACAAAGTTTTCCAAAAATAACTTAGGAATTTAGTGTCTCTATCCGAAACTATGGTCGTAGGCATGCCATGCAAACGAACGATTTCCTTAAAGAACAAATCGGCTATATGAGATGCATCATCAGTTTTATAACATGGAATGAAATGTGCCATCTTAGAGAATCTATCAACAACCACAAACACTGAATCTCTACCATTTCTAGTCCTAGGCAATTCTATAACAAAGTCCATAGAAATATCAGTCCACGGATGCAAAGGAATGGGTAAAAGAGTATACAAACCGTTCGGTTGGACCTTAGACTTAACCTTTTTACAAGTAGTACATCGTTCGCAAAGTCTCTCAACATCTCTTTTCATATGTGGCCAATGAAAGTGATCTTGCATCACCTTAAGGGTTTTAGCCACACCAAAGTGTCCCATCAAGCCTCCTCCGTGAGGTTCCCTTAGAAACAAACTTCTCAAAGAAGAGTGAGGTACACAAAGTCTATTTTCATAAAACAAATAACCATCAAAGCGATAGTATTTTCCGAAGGCAAATTTCTCACAAGATTGAAATATCTTACCAAAATCGGAGTCGTTGGCATAAAGATCTTTGATTTGTTCAAATCCCAACAATCTTGCATCTAAAGAGTTAAGTAAGACATACCTTCGAGATAATGCGTCGGCTACAACATTATCTTTACCTTTTTGTACTTGATCACGTATGGAAAGGTTTCGATGAACTCGACCCATCGGGCATGACGCTTGTTGAGCTTTTGTTGGCCTTTGAGATGTTTTAATGACTCATGATCGGTGTGGATCACGAACTCCTTAGGCCATAGATAATGTTGCCAAGTTTGCAAAGCTCTCACCAAGGCGTATAACTCTTTGTCGTATGTCGGGTAGTTAAGCGTAGCTCCACCTAGCTTCTCACTAAAGAAAGCAATTGGCTTTTGATCCTGCATCAAAACAGCACCAATACCTAGGCCAGAGTCATCACACTCAATCTCAAAAGTTTTCATAAAATCAGGAAGTATTAAAACGGGAGAGTTAGTGAGCTTCTCTTTCAAGGCTTGGAATGCCTCTTCTTGTGCGGCTTCCCATTTGAAACCAACGTCCTTTTTGATTACTTCCGTAAGCGGGGCAGCAATGGTGCTAAAGTCCTTGACAAACCGTCGGTAAAAACCCGCTAGACCGTGAAAGCTCCTAACTTCACTTACGTTCTTCGGACTTGGCCAATCTCGAATCGCTTTGACCTTCTCCTCGTCAACCTTAATACCATATGTGCTTACAACAAAGCCTAGAAAAACAAGATTATCCGTGCAAAATGTGCATTTCTTACGATTGGCATAAAGCTTTTCCTTCCTAAGCAAGTCTAGAGCCGTTTTAAGATGCATGACATGATCATCTAGATTCTTAGAGTAAATCAAAATGTCATCAAAATAAACCACAACGAATACTCCTATATGCTTCCTAAGAATATGATTCATTAACCTCATGAAAGTACTAGGTGCATTCGTTAATCCAAACGGCATGACTAACCATTCATATAAACCTTGTTTCGTTTTAAATGCCATTTTCCATTCATCACCTTCCTTCATCCGGATTTGGTGATAACCACTCTTAAGATCTATCTTAGAGAATATGCTAGAACCATGCAACTCATCAAGCATATCATCAAGTCTAGGGATAGGATGGCGATACTTAACCATAATGTTGTTGATGGCACGGCAATCAACGCACATACGCCAACTTCCATCTTTTTTCGGCACAAGTAACACCGGAACAGCACATGGACTCATGCTCTCACGGATGTGTCCCTTGTCCATAAGCTCGTTCACTTGCTTCTCAAGTTCCTTTGTTTCCACCGGATTGGTTCGATAGGCTGGCCGATTAGGAAGAGCGGCCCCAGGCACAAAATCAATTTGGTGCTCGATCCCTCGGATTGGTGGCAAACCTATAGGGCTGTTTTCTGGAAAAACATCTTGATAATCCTGTAAAAGAGACTTGATAATACTTGGTAGCGCCAGTTCGGGGTTAGTTGAACAAGTAAGTGTTTCTTTAAAAATAAATAGTAAACTGTTTGAAGAACTTCCCTTTTTCTTGGCAACTGTTGGATCGGTAGATTTGGTGGAGTTCTTTTTCATACTCAGCTGATCTAGGTACATTTCATGCGGAGTCATAGGAGCTAAGATAGTTTTTCGACCCAAATGCTCAAAAGTATGACGGTTAGTGAACCCGTCATGGACTACTTTTCGGTCCGATTGCCAAGGTCGACCAAGTAGAAGGTGACTCGCACTCATTGGTAGAACATCACACCAAACCTCATCCTCGTACTTGCCGATCGAAAATGGGACCTTAACTTGCTCATTGACGGTCATTTCACCGGAATCGTTGAGCCATTGAAGTGAATACGGCTTCGGATGCTTAAGTGTTTCCAAGCCGATCTTCTCCACCATGGTCCTACTAGCCACGTTAGTACAGCTCCCACCATCTATGATCAAGCTACAAATCTTGCCTTTAACCAAGCATCGCGAATGAAAAAGATTATCTCGTTGCGCTTGTTCCTCGGTTACGGTCAAGACACTTAACGATCGTCTTGCTACGAGTAACTCCCCTTGAGCCGCGGGCTCTATACCCTCATCGGCTGAAGTATCACCTACTGATTTCTCCTCTTCGGACTCAACCTCTCCATTATCCCTAAGGATCATAACCCGTTTGTTTGAACACTCGCTAGCATAGTGCCCAAGTCCTTGGCACTTGTAACATCGGATATCTCTAGCCCTCAATACTTCCTTGGCCTTTCCTTTGAAGTCGTGTTCCACCGGTTTCAACTTGGTAAAGGGTTTTGAATCCTTTTGGAAAACAGTCTTCTCTTCTTTGTGATAACTAGATCGGCCCGAATTAAACCCGGTATTGCCTGAACCGTAACTTGTCTTAAAGCTTCTCCTCTTTATTTGTGTCTCAAACATCACGGCTTTGTGAAGCATCTCCTCAAGCTCCACATAATGTTGCGTTTCCAATCGGTCTTGGATGTCGCGGTTGAGACCTCCCATGAACCGAGACATAATAGCTTCACCCTCTTCACGTACATCGGTTCTCAACATCAAGGTTTCCATTTCTTTGAAGTATTCTTCTACGGACCTACTGCCTTGAACCAAGTCTCGTAACCGTTGGTGTAGCTCTCGTTGGTAGTGGCTCGGCACAAATCTCCTTCGCATGATGGCTTTCATTTGGTTCCAAGTCTCGATGGGATAATCACCGACACGTCTCCTAGTGGTCACAAGTTGATCCCACCAACTCAAAGCGTAATCATAAAATTCAGTTGCGGCGATTCTAACTTTGGTGTCCTCGGTGCATTCTCGGCATATGAACACTAGCTCGATCTTTGTCTCCCAATCCAAGTATGCTTCCGGATTATTGGTTCCATGGAATGGAGGGATATTGATTTTCAACCCACCAAAAGCATCTCGCGGTGGCGGTCTCTCTCGCGTTTGCCTTCGCCTCCTTTGGCTACTGTTAGAAGCATGACTAGAGTAGTAATGTACTGATGCTGCACCATCAATCCATTTTTCCCTTGGTGCCCTTTCTTGTGGCTGATTTAGAACAGGACCCGGAGCAACCCGGTTCAATTGCAACGCCCGAAGCTTCTCTTCGATGATTCTAGCCACGGTTGCTTCAATTGATTCCAACATCTTCTTCTTGCCCACTTTTGAATTGGATGACTCTGCTACGGAGCTCGACATGGTACCTGAAAAAAAGAAAAGGATCTAACAAGTAAGAAGTTCTTTTGAAAGTTGAAACTAGTTAAACACAAGAAGATGAACAGTTTTGACACGAATGGATGAACAGTCACGAAAAATTATCAAATCGGATCAAAAAATTCCAGAAACACTTTTTTAAAATACTAGACTCAATCTAGGTTCAGATTCAAGTGAAATCACAATTTTACGATGAGCCAATTATTTATGATAAAGTTTGCAAAATCACAGAAAAATGAAGAAATACGATAAAAAACCAGAAAATGAAGAACACGAGATTTTTAGCAAGGAACAACACAACCTTTACACGAAGTGGCTCTGATACCACTTGATAGACTCCTCGTAAGGATCTATGCCCCAAAATACCCTTCGTGTGGTTGTGACTCGAATGGATGATGATCGGTTCAAAGGATGCGGAAATGATGCGGAAGATGAACGGACTTTGAAGATGAACGAATGAGTGATGGATCGATTTGTACTTCCAAGAGAGATGTAAATATCTTAGACTACGAGGCTGGATCCTATCTTAGATATACTCACTAAGACAAGAACAAGTTGAGAAATGAATCTCGTTTTTGATCAAACAATTTAGAGAGATTTTTAAAAGAAAAGTTTGATGATTTTTATTGAAGAGAAAGAGGGTTTATGTAGGACCTTGGCCACGTCCAAGGTCATTATCACACATGGAAAATGACAAACATTAAAGATATTTGACCAAGAAGTTTGAAAGACAAAAACGAAAATAAAGGGATAAAAATGGAGAAGGCTCGCTTGGTGAGAATCGAACCCAAGACCTCCGAGTCTTCTAGCGTTGCCGATGATGAGGATTATGATTAAGTGTGTGAACCTCGCCTCATTAAAAACCTTGCCGGAAAACCCATTGGGACAAAACCGAGCGAAGGGAAAAAGAGTGCGCATCACACACCTCTCATCATCGACCCTTAAGCCACTTGAATCACGACCAATGTGATCGGACAAGTGCTTGGCTCAAGGTCGCTCTTAATATGGTGAAGTAGAGAGTTGATGGATTGGTTAAGTTGTCTCGTCCTCGACCTTGTCATTGGCCCAACCAGAATGTTCAAAGACGTAGCCTCGAAAAGGTCCTCCGCGGCTACGAGCTTGTCCTTAGTCCTTTGTCCTACGTCTTCTTGTCCCGAACCTCCATGCTCTGAGCTTGCCATGATCTCATCATATATGGAAACTGATTTTAGTAAGGGCTTCAAAGGGTTGGTTGGAAATGTGTTTGGTATAATATGGTAAAGTGGTTCTGGTGATAATGGTTGGATAGATTTGATCAGAAAGTCCAAACCAATGCCACCATTCTTAAAACCATCATGGTAATTTTTTGGGACAATTGGTATCGAATGAAAAAAACCAAGAATTGTCATATGGTCGTAGATAAAAGGTGTTGAATAATGCTTGATTGTAATCCATATAGGTGAATCCTGGTAAATGATAACCTGGAGTTGAAAAGGGTTTTATTGTATGATGGTGGATAAATCCTAGGTCTCGGATAATACAAATCCTAAGGATTTTACAGGTTGAATAGGATATGACTTTTGGGTTGGTTTTGTCTGGGTAATGAGTAACTTCAATAGACTTGATGTCTACCAGAATGAACTCATAAAAAGTTCGATCCTTTACGACGTTGTCAGTTATATATTGGCTATTCTCATAAAATAGTCGGTTGGTATAGGATTGGAGTTCTTTTAAGGAGATGGGTTTGGTGTGGGAGGTTGTCATAAGGTGTTGGGAGTAGGGTTTAGTTTGATAGGCTAATTTCTGTTTTGCTAGTTGAGATGTTTGTTGAGAAGATGAAGGTTGTTGGCTAGGTGCTACTGCTTTTGAATAGGAAGGAGGAGGAAACTCGGCTAGTGCCGAAAACTTGTTTTGAGTTTGGGGAATCAGATTCTTTCCTTGCATATGGGGTTGGTCCTTGACATAGTTAAAGACCGTCATAGGCTTCTTTTTCTTTGGATCACTTATTTTGGATATTGGATTTTCCCTGTAAATATTCACGGGTTAAAAAATCAGGTAAACTGTTGTTTTCTCCTTTTATGTATTCCATATCAAAATCAAAAACCGATAGGATTGCTTGCCATCTGGCAATAATTTGTTTTGAAACCAGATTTTTAACATCTTTTTGTAAAATTTCTTTTGCCGATTTGCAATCGACTCGTAATAAAAATATTTTATTTATCAAATCGTCTTGAAATTTTGAAATGCAATTTACTATTGATAAAACTTCTTTTTTACTGTGGAATAGTTTTTCTAAGGTCCTAGTCAGACTCCTGAATGAAAACGTACTATTGACTCGTGGCTATTTCCTGGAAGAGTTTGCTTAAAGATTCCTCCGTACCCTAATTCAGAGGCATCAGTTTCAACTATCATATTGGCTTCGGGGTGTGGGATAACTAGACATGGTATTATTCGGACTCTCTGTTTTATTTCTTGTATTAATTTGGTATGAAGGTTTGACAAGGGTTTTGGATTTTTTTGTAGACGCTTGTAAAGAGGTTGAATAGATTTTCTAATGTTAGGTATGAAGTCTGCTATATAATTTAAACATCCTAAAAATTTCTGTAATTGTTAATTTATTTGCAAATACTATGGTTCTTGATATAGGTGTTATTGTTCCTTGGTATATATTATGTCCAAAAAATCTTATTTTTGTTTGAAATAGTTGCATCTTTTTAGTTGATAAGTCTAAACCATATTTTTTTACTGTGTTTTAAAAATGTATATAGATGCTTAAAATGTTGGTCTATATTGTTTGGGTATACTAAAACATCATCAATCTATACAATTGTGAATGAATAATTATTAAATATTTCATTCATTATATTTTGGAATTCTGATGGTGCATTTTTAAGTCAAAATGGCATAACGTTCCATTCATAATGACCAAATGGGACCATAAATGAAGTCTTGTATTTATTTTTTTCGTCAATTTGTATTTGCCAAATGCCACTCTTCATATCAAATTTTGAAAATATTTTGGCATTGTATAATCTTTTCAAAAAATCTCTTTTATTTGGTATTGGATATCGAATCCATTGTAAAACATTATTTAGTGGTTTATAATTGATGACTAATTTTGGTACACTGCGTTCTTTTTCTGCGTGGTTATTAACATAAAAGGCTGAGAAACTCCAAGGAGACTTGGATGGCCTGATTATTTTTTTGTTTAATAAATCTTGAATTTTTTTTACAATGTTCTAATAGTTCATGATTCATTTGAATAGGTCTTGGTTTAGTTGGTATGTTCTTTTCATTAAATTCTTTTTCGTAGGGTAATTTCACTATATGACATTTTCTTTCCCAGAAAGCATTGGGTATCTCTGAACTGACTTGTTCTAATAAACAATTTTTTAATTTTTAATTTTGTTGATTATATCTTGTTTATTGAGTTGTTCTTCAATTTTTTTGTATGTAATTTCTTTCTGTAATTGTTGAATATGTTGTTGTTTGTGATTTATTAAATTAATTTTTTTTGAATAGTATTCTGCTGTAGTTCTAAAATTTCTTTGTTTTTTACCGGTGATAAAATTTTAAAAAGTAATTCTGTACCTACTACTTTTGTTGTAATACTTGTTTGAGTAACTTTAAATGGGTATATTTGGGTAAAGAATGGTGTTCCTAGAATTACTTCTTGTGTTAAGTTTTTTACTAGAATAAATTGATTTTTAAAACAATATCCGTTATTACATATTTTTATATATGGTAATTTATAATTTACTTTTAGACTACTACCATTGGCGTCGCTCAGGCGTTCGGTGGTTTTACATAGTATTTTGTGGGAACAATTCATTCCCTGATGCAATTGTAATCTGTTCCTGTATCTAGTAGTGCTATTATATTAATTTTAAAATCGTGACCTATATGTAATGTAATTCTTGTATACCATTTTTGATAATTAATTTTATTAATTATTTGAATGTATTCATTACTGTTGTCATAGTCTTCTGGTTGCTGATTACTAGAAGAATCTTGAGTTATATGATTACTAGGTTGTAAGCCTTTTGATTCTATTAATGATAATTTAGCATTTATTTGGAGTTGTTCTAAATGTTGTTGATTAATTGCTATTTGTAATTCTTTTATTTGTGTTTTTAATTGTTTAATTTCATTCTGTAATTTTCCCGTAGTTACTTGTTTAAATAAACTTTGTGACGGGTATTTTTCAAATATTTTGTTTAGACTAAATGATTGGGGTGTAGATAATTGATTTTATTTATGTATTATATCTTTTAATTTCATTAAATAGTCTTTCTTAGTTTCAGGATCGTCAATTTTGTCTATGATATATAAAAGAAATTGTTTATCGATATATTTAGTGATTACATTAATTTGTTTACAGTTGCATAGATCATTTAGTGATTGTTGCGATTCTGTAGAAGAATCGCTTGATTGTTCTATTATTTCTAAATTATTTTCACTATATCCACTGCTACTACTTATGATTTCTGAATCAGAAATAAGTAATTTTGTTAATTTTTCTCGAATATCAGGTTGGTCTTCAAATATTTCATTTATCTTTCTCTCATTTTACATTTGTTTGACTTATGACCTGGTCTCTTACAATTCCAACATATTAATTTTTTTTTTTAGTTTGGTTTTTAGTATATCGCTTATTTTTTGCATAATAAGGATTAAAGGGTCGTTTGTTTGAATATTTCTTTTTATGATAAGGTTTTGAATAACTTAATTTGTTATGTTTATATTTGCTGCGTTTTATTCTAGAAGGTGGGCTAAGACGTTCATAACCATATTGTTCACAGAATGAACCCATAGTTATACCAAATTTAAACTTATTTGTTTTTTGCTTATCCTTATGTTCTTGACATATCTGTAAACCATCTTTTTTAACAAATGCAAAAAGTTGACCATAAGTAATATTATTCCATGGTATTGATTGACCTCCAGAATAATCTTTTAATTTGCTAATTAATTTTTCTGCAAAGAAAGATGGTAATCCGGAGATAAACCGTTCTTTCCAGAAAAGTTGATTACAGTCATGACTTTGAAATATATTTGTCATAAATATATTTTTTTATACCATTTAAAATCTCCTAATGTTGGACATCTAAGATTAGTTAATATTAATTTTTTACTAGATAATTCTTCAGCTCGATTACCAATAAAATGCATTGTCATAGTATGTATAAATACTTCTGTAGCGTTTTGAGTTTCTACCTCTTCAACGAGGCCATCTTGGTCTTGTACTTGTGTAATTTCTACAGGTTAATAATAGAATCTTGAGTAGTTCTATCTAAAGCATTATGCCACCAATATTTTAATGCTTTATATCAGATCATCCTTTTGCTTTATACGCAATACTTGCCATCCCCATTTATTGAAATAAATTCATCATTTCGTATTCTGATCTACCATCTATATTCCATTCGTATATTCCTTCTCCGGAATATATATTTGTTCTTGTATATTTATGATGTTCTTCAAATAATAAGTCTGGTGGTGTGTGTCTCCAAATAATATGGTCTTATCTTTAGGAAATGTGTTGAAATACCATAATCTTTTTTCTTTATTTTCTTCTGAATAAAATTCTTCTTTAATATATTGTTTATCAATTTCAAATTCTTTAGTAATAACATTTATTGATTTAAAATCTGATTGAGTAGGTGATGTTGGGTATATATTCTGTCTAGGTTCTGCTATTGGCATTCTAAAATTAATTGTGATTTGATCTGGATTAACATTTTGATTAACACTTTCTTCATCAGATTTGGTATTGGGTTTACCGAAGCTCTAGAATTAAAAAGACTTATTTGTGGAGGAAGTGGTTCTCTATAAGAGCCGAATTGTAATAAATTTTTTCCATCTGTTCTTTCTATAATTTTTGAAATATTTTTTTGTTCGGAGTTTCTTAGTGGTTGGGTGATATTAATTTACCATTGATAATGTATAGTAATTTCTGACCATTTTAATTGTTTAGGGGTGTATGTAGCTGGTTGAGTATCTTTACTATGAACTGCTAATATAGTTGTTTCCCCTTTTTCATCTTGTAATAAACATCTTGGATTAAACTCGGAAGTTGATTGCTTAAAATATACTCGATATAATAATAGATAACCATGTCTTTCATTTTGGAATTTAATTTAAGGTAAATGAATATTTAAAATTAAAGTGTTGAGTATAGTTGGGTCATGTAAACTTACTTGAAAATTTGGAGCGCAATTAAAGTAAATTGCTTCGTTGCATAAATTTGATTGAATGGCTCCTAATAAAGAATCTTCAAATTTTAATAATGTTCTATCTCTTAATAACATGAGAATATGTGAGTCTATACATGTTCTTGATAAGGGTTTTATAGCTATTTGGATTAGTCCAAAATGAAGGTAATTAAATATTTTTTGTTTATATTTGTCTAATGCTAGAGAAGATAGAAGTTTGATCTCTTCGAATTCATTTTGAAGAGATAATGTCTGTTCATGTTCTTTAATTGAGTAAGCAGTTTTGAAATCAAAAGTGCCTATTTGATATATATGTTCTGGATTGACATGTGGTAGTTGATCTTGCATAATAGTTTGACTAAAAGAAGTGATTTTTGATATAATTTCTCTTGAATTAATTGTTGTATGTGATGCAGATGTAGACGATTGTTTAGATCTAAATAATTTTCTAATAGTAGAAGCCATGACTTCAAATTAAACTTAGACTCATTGAGAAAATAAACTATCCGAGTTTTGTAGATTCACAAAGGAGACTTACCAATGGTCTTACTGCCTCTTCTAGGACTTGCAGCCTGGAACATCAACCTTGCCAGTGACTCGAGAAAACTAGGGTAGTGGTTATCCTCTTAAGATCTAAGGTTTTAATTTGAGTTCACAGTATCTAAGGAATAGAATTTTGATTATGGCTCTGATACCAAATTTAAAGAAAGATTGGAAATGCTTAAACTTTTTGGATTAAAATCTTACAAAACTTAAGAGTTTGGAAATTTTAGAGTTTGAAAATACAAATGAAAACTTAGAATTTGAAAATACAAATGAAAGTTCGAAGACTTAAAGCTTATAATTTTGTAAAAGGAATTGTAGAGAGAAGTTGATCGCTGAAATCGCTCATATCCTTGAATGGATTTCAAAGTGGGTATTTATGGAGGAGTGAAGCAAGTCTTGAATTATTGAAGAAGTGATTATATTTTTCTCGTGTTTATTCTTGATTGGAGAACGTCTTGACTTTTTGCATGGGAGAGACAATGCTGAGTCAGGGTTATCTAACTCTTTTTTGTTGTGAAATTTTGATTGGTGCCGACATTTTCTGGTGGGCTCCAGATATTGATATGCTTTGATTATGTACCTGATAGATAAAATATCATAGATATAGATCGTATATACCGCAGACAGTAGATATAGATTTTTTTCCTTTTTTTTTTTTTTCTGAAATAAAACCTTTTTTCAGTATCATTGACGACTTTTTTTTATGCGGAGACCCGACATATCAAACCTGAATTATTGTCTTTTTTTTTTTTTTCCGTTTTCGAGATTAGTATGCAGCTTTCATTGTTGTTATTATTGTTCCTTGGTTTAATCCCAGCTTCAAATCATCTAATGTCTTCGGTTTAGGAGAATTAGAAGTGGATGGGCTCAGGTGAGAGGCAATGGGCTATAGTAAAATAGTACAGGCCTAGTAACTCTAAGTCAAGTCTAATTGTCTACATTTTTGTTTCTGATTCCACAAAAGAAATTTCTTGGTTTGAATCAGTCTGTCTTTAATCATAATGCAAACATATCGATGATCTAACACGATCGATCAGATCCTTCATTTTTGATATAACTGGTTTTGAGACTAAAATCCCATTCTCCGATGTCTGTTTTGAACCAAACTCCCTGCAAATTCCGGACAAGCTTTCCCATATGCAAGAAAACAGTGAAGAATTGTCGGAGGGTTAGCCATTATCATAGCCGAAGGCGACTTGTTTTCAGTTGGGAGTAATTTTTTTTTTATATATACTTAACGATCCCCTTTAAATATCAAGCTAAGAGCCAAAAAAGCACCACTAATGGCGACAATTATTACGACAACGAAAACACCGTATCACAAAAATCCAAACCGAAAAATATAAAGTGGAGACAATGTAGAAACTCAAATTATTATAATAAAGACAAACTGATATTTGTAAAGTGAAAAACATAAATAAATCGATAATACAAAAATATCGATACAAGAATTAGGAAAAGAACGGATTTGGATTTGCAGAGACGAGATGTTGGGGTCAGATTCCACCTCTTGAGAATCAACAGTTCACCGTGAAGAAGAAGGAGTTGGATCGGGAACCCCAAACCGTGAAGAGTTGGATCGGGAACCCCCAACCATGAAGGAGAGTAAGTTGGATCGGGTGTCCCCGAACCGTGAAGGAGAGCAAGTTGGATTGGCTGTCCCCAAACCGTGAAGGAGAAGAGTTGGATCGAGAACCCCCAACGGTGAAGAGTTGGATCGGGTGTCCCCGAACCATGAAAGAGAGCAAGTTGGATCGGGTGTCCCCGAACCGTGAAGGAGAGTGAGTTGGATCGGGAACCCCGAACCATGAAGGAGTTGGATCGGGTGTCCCCGAGCCGTGAAGGAGAGTAAGTCGGATCGGGTGTCCCCGAACCGTAAAAGAGGGCAAGTTGGATCGGGTGTCTCCGAACCGTTAAGGAGAAGAGTTGGATCGGGAACCCCCAACCGTGAAGAGTTGGATCGGGTGTCCCCGAACCATGAAGGAGAGCAAGTTGGATCGGGTGTCCCCGAACCGTGAAGGAGAGTGAGTTGGATCGGGAACTCCGAACCGTGAAGGAGTTGGATCGGGGTGTCCCCGAACCCTGAAGGAGATTGAGTTGGATCGGGTGTCCCCGAACCGTGAAGGAGTTGGATCGGGTGCCCCCGAACCATGAAGGAGAGCAAGTTGGATCGGTGTCCCCGAACCATGAAGGGGAGAGTTGGATCGGCAACCCCAAACCGTGAACCATGGTGTCACCCGATCCGTAAACCATGGTGCCACGCGAGCCATGAACCATGGTGTCACCCGAGTTGTGAACCATGGCGTCACCCGAACCGTGAACCATGGTGTCACCTGAGCCGTGAATCATGGCGTCACCCGAGCCGTGAACCATGTCGTCACCCGAACCGTGAACCATGGCGTTGCCCGAGCCGAGGTTCAATGATAGGAAGTTGGGCCAAGCTGACGATCATATGGGCCGAGACAACGAGCCCATAAATTCAAGCCCATAAACGAGACATGACAAGGTTAAAGCCCATGGTGATAGCCGACTTTGCTAAAAGGAAATCCCGAGGAATTAGGAAATCTTCTTGATCTCTTAAGAATAGGTTTGGCCGACTCTGGCTTGTATATATACTCTTGTACTGGCCGACTCTGGCTTGTATATATACTCTTGTACACCCTCAGAAAAGGGGATCCGCAATTGACCTAGCAAAACCTTGTATTTTTTCTCTCATACAAAAAGCTTTCTAAGCAGCTTAATAAAGGACCACCTTTGAATCTCTGTTGGTGTTTTTTGGGTGGTTTTTATTCAGAAGTTTCAGATCTGTCTAAAAGACTCGACGAATTCAATTGGTGTGGATTTATACTCCCATAATTTGGCGCTAGAAGGAGGGGGAGAAATTTTCTTACTCAAAAGAACCACCACATAACCGATCCGAAGACGATGGCCAACGACGGAGATGATAACACCAGGAATACCGGCGTGGAGGATGAGACGAACCAGCCCAAAGACGCCGGGGAGACTTCAGCAGCACTCATGGAGATAAAGATCATGCTGGAAATGATGCTCAAGAAGGCGAAAGAGCAAGACAAACTCAACAACACGATGACAGGCGAGCTAAAGGCCCTGGCAACGGCGAGTCGAACCCGAGGCAGGGGATCAGGTCCGGATCCGGCAAGACAAATCGGAAGGCGCCTCAACCCAACGGCCCTGGATTTCTCAACCCCACTCAACCCGCCAAGGAGATTGCCACCACTCCATCAAAGCTCACCAAACCTGACCTCTGGAGTCCAAGGAGTAGGCAACGCGCCAACGGAGGACTAGCCGGCCCCCATCATTAATCTGGAGGACGAGAATCGAATGGAGCAAAATGCGGAGAGCCATGATAACCCCAAACCCTTAGCAACTGGCCAGGCCCGAACTGAAAGATGCGAAGCCATCCTGGAAGGAGGTCAAGAGCTAACCGAGGAGGAAGAGAACATACTCTGGGCCGACCAAGCACGGGTGAACGAAGAGCGCAGAGTAGGAGTCCGAGCCCAGAAAGAAGAGATGGCCATGATGCGAGCCGATATGGACCGAGCAGCTGCCGACATAAAAGCCATCCGATCCATGATGCACAAAGCAACTAGCAAGGTGCCGGAGATAGATCGCGTGTTGGAGGAAGCGCAGAACACCCCGTTCACAGCACGGATTACTAGCACAAGAATCCCAGACCCTGGAAAGATGAAAGTCCCGATCTACGAAGGAAAGACCGATCCAAAAGAGCATCTAACGGCTTTCGCTATAGCCATGGGACGCTCTAACTTCAAAGAACACGAAAGAGACGCGGGTCAGTGCCTTCTCTTCGTGGAACATCTCAAATGACCGGCGCTCCAATGGTTCTCCAGGCTCGAACGGAACTCCATCAATAGCTACAACCAGCTGTCTGCGGTATTCTTGAAATACTATTTTATATTCATGGGCCCTGGAATATCTGACGCTGATCTGTGGACCCTAGCTCAGGAGCAGAACGAAACTCTCCGGAGTTTCATCGGAAGATTCAAAGCCGTTATGTTTAAGGTGGAAGGCCTAAGTGACAAAGTGGCCTTACTAGCCCTGAAGCGAGCGCTTTGGTTCAACTCCGATTTTCGTAAAGAAATCGTGTTGAATGCCCCAACGACGATACATGATGCTATCCATCGAGCCGCAGACTTCATCACCGAAGAGGAAGAAATGAAAATCCTAACCGAGAAGTACGGAAAGGCCAAAACAATGAACAATTCCCCCCATGTTTCATCCCCTTCCAACGCTAAGAAGAATAACCAAAATTCCGGTTATATCCTGCATGAAGGACGCTTCCGAGGAGCTCATAACTATCAGATCGACGCCCCTGGGTACGGTCGAGGAAGAGGACAAAGCCGTGGAAAAAGTTCATGGAGCACATGGACCAAAAACGACAGTTCCTATGACGAAACAACTTACTGCGAATACCACCACATCTATGGGCATTCCACCGCAAACTGTCGCATCCTTGGCCTAAAGCTCGCCAAAAAACTAGCAACTGGCGAACTTGGAGGGAACATCAGTCTTAAAGATTTCGAGATGATTGAAAACGCACATCGGCCCGATCTGATGAAAGAAGATCACTCCAAACGTGATAGACGAGATGACGAGGTGCCACACTCCAGAACGAGAAGGAGAATAAGCATGATAATGGGAGGATCTCACTATTGCTCAGATACCGTCTTCTCAATCAAAGCATTCCAGCGAAGAGCAGATGTCAATATCAACTGGTCCAAACCATCAAAGTTTCCAAATGACATAATATCATTCGAGGAAAGGGAGACGATCTGAATTGACAGACCGCATGATGACCCTCTCGTGATCGAGTTAATCATCAATGACTGCGATGTGGCACGCGTATTGATAGACACCGGGAGAACTGTAGATGTAATCTTCCTCGAAACTCTTAGAAGAATGAACGTAGACCTGTCCGAAGTGATGTCTACCCCCAAACCATTGACTGGATTCGCTGGGGAAACCACCATGACTACTGGAATGATCAAACTGCCTGTCCAAGCTGGCGAAGTGACAAAAATCATTGAATTCTTCGTAGACGATCACCCGGTGATCTACAACGTCATCATGGGGACCCCCTGGTTAAATTCTATGCGCGCCGCTGTTTCAACCTACCATATTTGCCTCAAGTTCCCTACACCAAACGGAGTGAAAATGATTCGAGGAAATCAAAAAGAGTCTCGTGTCTGCTTTCTCGCCGTACACAAGCTCCGAAACCCAGTGACCGATCCGACGGAAAATTTAAAGCTCAAGAAGATGAAGACCGACAGAGAACCGGTGAAAGAGCTCTCCAAACTGTTATAGCAATTACAGATTTTGGAGGATCACGAAGAAGAAGTGCCTGAACCGACCTGCGATCCCGTCGTATCAGTCTGCATCGACAATGAATATCCAGAGCGATGCATGGAGATTGGAGCAACATTGGATGAAAAGATCAGAGACGAACTCGTTGTATTTTTGAGGAAAAATATCCACACGTTTGCATGGGAAGCAGAAGACATGCCCGGCATCGATATCAGCATAACAAGCCACGAACTGAACGTTGACCCAATATTCAAACCGGTGAAGCAGAAAAGGAGAAAGCTCGGACCAGACAGAGCTAAAGCAGTCAACGACGAGGTAGAGAGACTCTTGCGCGTCGGGTCGATAACTGAAGTGAAGTACTCGGACTGGTTGGCTAACCCAGTGGTGGTCAAGAAGAAGAATGACAAATGGCGTGTATGCGTGGATTTCACCGATCTAAACAAAGCTTGCCCAAAAGATAGCTTCCCCCTTCCACACATCGATCGCTTAGTCGAAGCAATGGCAAGGAATGCGCTCTTATCTTTCATGGATGCCTTCTCAGGTTACAACCAGATCTCGATGAACCCCGACGATCGTGAGAAGACTGCTTTCATAACGGATCGTGGAATTTATTGCTACAAGGTGATGCCATTCGGTCTGAAAAATGCCGGAGCAATGTACCAGCGTCTGGTGAACAAGATGTTCGCTGATCAACTCCAAAAGACAATGAAGGTTTACATAGATGACATGCTGGTGAAATCGCTGAAAGGATCACGTCACTCATCTCAAGGAATGCTTCTTGCAGCTGAACTTTCACAACATGAAGCTAAACCCGACCAAGTGCAGATTCGCAGTCACCTCGGGAGAATTCCTCGGTTACCTAGTAACTCACCGGGGCATTGAGGCTAACCCTAACCAAATCGACGCACTAATCAATATGACTTCACCAAAGACAAAAAGGGAAGTGCAAAGACTTACCGGGAGGGTAGCTACACTTAACCGATTCATCTCGCGATCCACCGACAAATGCCTGTCTTTCTATGATACCTTACGAGGGAACAAGAAGTTCGAGTGGACGGAAAAGTGCGAGGAAGCGTTTCAACAACTAAAAAGCTACCTAGCTATCCCTCCAGTTCTCACAAAACCAGAAGTAGGAGAACCACGTTTCCTTTACACCGCAGTTTCCGCCACAGTAGTAAGCGGCGTATTGATTCGAGACGAGCGTGGGGAGCAGAAGCCAATCTTTTACGTCAGCAAAACCCTTACAGACGCTGAAACAAGGTACTCGCAAATGGAGAAATTGGCACTATCCATAGTTATGTCGGCAAGAAAGCTAAGGCCATACTTCCAGTCTCACTCAATCGTCGTCCTGAGCACCTTCCCGATAAGGTCCGTTCTACACAGCCCAAGTCAGTCAGGAAGGCTCGTAAACTGGGCAATCGAACTAAGCGAATATGACATCGAATATCGCGGACGAACGTGCGCAAAATCCCAAGTCCTGGCCGATTTACTTATCGAACTACCTGAAGAAGGCATTGACGATGAAATACAAGGCCAGTCCTAGAAACTCCACGTTGATGGCTCATCCTCTAAAAATGGCTCGGGAGTAGGGATACGACTAACTTCTCCGAACGGCAATCTACTGGAACAATCATTCCACCTTGGTTTCCATGCATCCAACAATGAAGCAGAGTATGAAGCATTGATCGCCGGGATGAAACTTGCTAGTGGCCTAAAAATCGAGCAACTCCATGCATTTTGCGACTCCCAACTGGTCGCAAATCAGTTCAGCGGTGAATATGCAACCAAGGATGATCGAATGGAAGCTTACTTAAAGATCTTCAAAGAATTGGCTGCGCAATTCAAAGAATTCATCCTTACACGCATCCCACGAGGAGAGAATACTTCGGCTGACGCACTTGCAGCCCTTGCATCAACTTTTGATCCAGATTTAAAGAGAATCATCCTAGTAGAATTCATCCAGTACCCAAGCATCAATCCGACCGGTGCAGTGAATGTCGTAACCCATTCCCAGGCAGCTAAACAAGCATCAGAAGTCACAACCAGGCCAGTGGAGATAGATGAAATACAGATTGAATTGGAAAATCTGCTTTCCGCTGAGCCGGAGACGGCCCCAATGGAAGAAGACAATCTTGAAGAATCACAAACCATCGAGGGCAGCAATGGCCCTATCATCGAACCAAACGAAGAAGCAAACAAAATCAACGATGAAGCAGAGTATGGCTGCGACAAGGAGTGGCTCGGCGCAATTCGAGGATACATATACGACGGAATCTTACCAACTGAAAAGTGGGCAGCTCGTAAGCTTCGAGCCCAGGCAGCACGTTACGTTTTACTCGATGGAAACATCTTTAAATGGAGATTCTCAGGACCATTGCTAAACTGCGTGGAAGGAAAGGACACAAGGAAGATTATGGAGGAAGTTCACAATGGTTCATGTGGCAATGACTCTGGAGGAAGAGCCCTAGCAATAAAAGTCAAACGCCAAATGTGAGAAATGTCAGCGCCACGCGCCAATGATTCACCAACCAACGGAAGTGCTCTCATCAATCTCATCACCATATCCATTCATGCGATGGTCTATGGACATTGTCGGGCCACTGCATCCGTCAAAACAGAAACATTTCCTTCTGGTTTTGACAGACTATTTCTTAAAATGGGTCGAAGCTGACTCCTATGCAAACATTAAAGATGCACAAGTGGAGGCCTTTGTCTGGAAAAATATCATATGCCGATATGGAGTACCATACGAGATCGTGATAGATAATGGCTCGCAGTTCATCTCAAATCATTTCGAAGATTTCTGCGAGAAATGGAAAATCAGACTCAGTAAGTCCACACCAAGATATCCACAAGGGAACGGACAGGCCGGAGCAGTCAACAAAACAATTCTCGACGGCCTGAAGAAGTGCCTTGATGAGAAAAAGGGACGTTGGGCTGAAGAACTGGAGGGAGTACTTTGGTCTCACCGCACCACCCCAAGACGAGCAACAGGGGAAACCCCATTCGCCCTCGTATACGGAACAGAGTGTGTCATCCCACCGGAGATACACTTCCCAGGAATTCGCCGGAGACTATTACCAGAATAAGAAGGGCTCAATCACCTGTTGATTCTTGACGAACTGGACTTGATCAACGAGAGAAGGAACCAAGCCTTGATCAGGATCCAGAAGTATCAGGCCGCAAAATACTACAATTCCAATGTTCGGGAACGAAGATTCTATGAAGGAGATTTAGTCTTGCGGAAGGTTTTCCAGAACACAGCGGAAACGAATGCCGGCAAACTGGGAGCAAATTGGGAAGGACCCTACAAGATCACCGAAGTAGTCAAACCTGGAGTTTACAAACTTACCAAGATGACAGATGTTCCAGTCCCGCGATCATGGAACGCAATGCATCTCAAAAAGTATTATCACTAAGCTATTTTACATGAACTATGGGGCGACTTGATCCCTGCAAAGGGTACGTAGGCAGCTCATCTTTGGACGGGTTCAGTTGCCCCCACCTTTCAAAAGGGGGGAGTGGGTATACGCATACTCGAATACTCCCATCTTTGTAACAAATTCTACTATCTATCAAAGCTTTGCTTTTAAAGGCAATTTTTACCTAAACATCATTCAAGGATCACTAAGTCTTAATAAAACAGACATATTCGAGCAAATCAGACTACAACGGGCATCTCGCCAAATCTTCACTATTGCTGGCCACAATAGTGAATTCTCGCATCCATTTCGGATCTAAACTCTCACATCCGTCTTAGGATTAAAAGCGCGCTATACAAATATTTGTTCATTGTCGGAGCGGATACGTTTATGGTAACTTATCCGTAAACCGAAATGTTCGTCCTAAACTATACAAAGCATATGTATATTATCGGAGCGGAAGCGTTCGTGTTGACACATTCGTAAACCAAAATGTCCAAACTAAACTATGCAAACAAATGTTCATTATCGGAGCAGATAAGTTTATGATAATCTATCTGTGAACCGAAATGATCATCTCGAGACTGATCATCTCATAACTACGCAAACATCAGTTTGTATCCGTTCGTCGAAACAACTACTCAACAAAAAAAATGCAAGCAAGGCATTTTCGAATCTTTTATTAAACGAAAGACATATATATTCAAACGCAAGAGTTAGCTAAATCAGCAACCAGGCGATAACAATAAGCTCTTAGACAACTTGGATAAAGCCGTCCAGGCATTAAACAAAAAGAAAAGGAAAGTTTTAAACTAGACAAAGAATAGAGGATCATAATCCTCTGTTATCTCAGGGGTCGTGACCACCGTCTGCTCTGACTCCACCATTTGCTCAGCTATATCACTTCCCGGCGCTTTGTTCTCCTCGAGCAGCGCCTCAGCAAACTCTGCGACTTTTTCCTCCAGAGCAACCTCGAGAGCTTCCGCAGAAGGTGGTTCGGAGACTGCCTCCTCAGTAATCTCCACTAGACTAAGATCAGCTAAACCAGGCATCCCCTTGTTAGAGCCGGAAAAATCCTGTATCCCGACGCTTACAGCAGCAGTTTCCATGGGCTCGCCGTCGTTGAGCTCCTTGAGAATATCATATCGGACTGGAGACAGTCTTAGGATTCCTCTTATTTCTGCCACGAGCTGAGCAAATGCCTCGTGAGCTCCCATCAAGTCCTCCTTCTGCTCAGCTAAACTCTTCGCCTCGGCATCGAGAGATGGCGGTTCATCACCTTGGAGTAGGCCAATGAATTGGAGATTGCCTTCAATCTGGACAAGGTCAAGCATGTTCTCCTTTGGCTCACCGTCAATCCGGCCAATAAGCTTTTCGACTCGGGAAACTTTGCCTTCGAGCATCATCATGGTCTCGCGCTTGGCCTCTAGAACAGCTTGCTCGACCTTACTCTCAAGAAGCTCATTCGCAGTTTCTAGCTGCCTTGTCAAGCTATCTATATGAGCGTCCCATCTCACTTTGCCCGACTCCAGCCGCATGATCCGCTCGTCGGCTTCTTTGATGTGCTTTTTACTCCCTTCAGCATCAGCTTCAAGGTCCTTGATCCTCTTAACGGCTTTTTCCTTTTCAGCAGCCTGGTTTGCCTTGGCTTCTTTGAGCTTCCCATCCAGCTCAATGGCTTTCCGCCTAGCATCTTCGACCTTCTCACGATCCCTACGGGCATCAGATTCGTATCCCATTACCATCCTGTTAAGATGGGATATGAACTGTACAACAACAGGAAATATTGTTAAATAAAGCTTAAATGGATCGAGTAACGAAAAAAAAAACAAATAAACATGACATACATTGACGCCCCGAAGCGACATCTCGCTATAGGCCTTCCCTAAGCAGAGTGTCGGATGGCGGAAAACGGTCACCTGGACAGGTGATCTTTGAAAAGATGGCCGCAGACGCTGAGGCATCATTGTAAGCCCCTTCAGTGTTTATCGGAGCGGCATAGAGGGGGAATGCTTCGGGGATAGCTCGAGACAACTCGGTACGCCGCAGTCGCTTCGAGGCTTCTCCCTTGTCATCTACTGACTGGCGATTTTTTCTTGTGGCTTTCTTCTCCTTAGCCTTCCCTTTGCCCTTATCTTTATGCGGCAGTATTTGAGAACTAGCTGGGCGAAGCCCCACGACTACTCCTCCAGGAGCCAGAGAGGAAGGAGTCAGTTCGGAAAGATTTTTAGCAGGAGCCGGTTTGGGAGCAATGGCGGGGGCAGATTGAGGGTTCGGGGGACGAGATTGATTTAACGCCTTGGCTTGCTTCGCTCTCTCCTTAGCTTCTGCCTTGGCTTTCGCAGCAGCTCGATCTCTGAAGGTAGGTCTTCCCATGGTATCTCTCGAAGAATGAGAAGGAGATGACTGTTCAACTGATTGTCCTTCAGAAAGGGCTCGGGCTCTCTCCACTCGTCGAAGACTGAAATCCCTTAACCAGTTACACTTGCGAGCTGAAAGCGTTTAGTGAACTTCAGACAGATCGGGAGGCAATGAAAGATGAAGATGACGAACTGCAAAAACAAAAATATTTATGCAAGGTCAGAAAACCCTAAAAAGGAAAATTGCTAATTAATTAGAAACCCGAGCCGTGGCCCAAGTCGAGCAACAGATCGGCTACCAATTTTCTCCAGCCAGACTTGACAGATCGAAGACACGTCAAACCCACCGATGCTTCGGTAATAGGTACAAAAAGAAATACTCCTCCCAATTATCCTCTTTGGACGGGAAACCCCTTATAATGTTCCTTCTGGCTTTACCCGACACATAATACTTCAGTTCTCTCTTATTTCGGCGCCTGAATTCGAGCAAGTGCATCAGGTGCTCGACGCTAACTTCCACATCGCATTCATAGCTCCTGGTTAGAATGCCAACCATGTGCCTGAGTCCCCGAGCGTTGATTTGAGAGATGGCCACGTTATACTTCCAAAGAAATTGAAGAATAACCTCAGGGATCGGGAACCACAACAGGCAGTGGTAGAAGAAACCTTCGTAGAGAGTAAAATGATGAGGGGAGGATGATTGGCTCAGTCCGATGGTGAAGGAAGAACAAGCTCGACTTCTTCCGAAATGCCAAATCTGTGCCTAAGAGCCGTTAATGAATCTGCGGTTGAGAGGGTGGAACCAGGTGGATCGGGTCGCTTTTTGTTTTCCTTTCTCTTTGAAGCTTGACGGTTAGGACCCATCAAACGCTTCATTTCCTGCCTTGCCACGGCTGGGTCAAAAAACCAATCTTATGGTTTGATTTTTGGCAGATCGGGATCCACTGCATCAGCAAAAGGTTTCACAGCCTCGTCGAAAGGAGAATCATGAAGCTGAGGTACTTCAAACTCTGAAGGATTCCCGGAATTACTGCCAGCTCGCGAGGATTCAGAGAGCACCATTTTCCTACCAAGGAGAGAGGGTCCTACGCCCGAACCACTTGGGTCATCCAGATCCTCTGAAATACGTGCACATGAAGAATCTTCACGGCTACAATGTTGGGTCGGAAACGGATCGGAAGAGAGAGTTGGTTCAGGAAGCAAAGACTCCAATGAGATGCCAAACAAGCGGGTATACGGATCGGGGGACGAAGGCACAGACGACTGAGACATCCTTTTTGAATTGAAAAATGGATCGGGATCTTTAGAAAAGAACAGATAGGGATCCCTAACAGCTCGCGAAAGGAAATCTAAGTTTCTAGGATTCAGGGGATGGATCGGGGTTCTCAGCAGCCTATCAAAACAGATCAAAACCTTTAGGAAACTGAAGAACAAGTTGAGATCCTTTAGAAAAATTGAGAGTCAGATCCAAGACTTCAAACAAACCGCCGGAAAACTCAGAAATAGCGGCGGAGTCAGTTGAATACGGATCGGGAAATTCAAATAGATCGGCGACGAAGGAAGAACAACGGAGGTTCTACTAAAAAAAAAACTTAAGCAAAAAACTAGAGAGAGAAAGAAGAGAGGTTACCTGATATGAAGAAATTTTCGGAGAAGTGAAGTGGTGGAGAAATGAGAAGTATCACGGATTATATAGGCAAATAGTGACGTCATTCGCCTCGGGAACCAGCAAAAACGATTGCACTCCCCGATAAAGGTATCAGAGCAACAAAACCCCGAACTGAGTTTATGAAGGAAGGCATACCCGAACTGAATCAACAATGCTATAAACACGGTAATACTACAATGAGATGGTTCGGGGTTATCCACGGGTCATGGTTCGGGATCATCACCAAAAAGATAGTTCGGGGCGACCATGAGAATTGTTGATCTAATTCAACCACTTACAGCTCGGCACTAACATTACTTATACTGCCAAGATGCGGGGCTAACTGTTGGGATCAGATTCCACCTCTTGAGAATCAACAGTTAACCGTGAAGAAGAAGGAGTTGGATCGGAACTCCCAACCGTGAAGAGTTGGATCGGGAACCCCCAACTGTGAAGAGTTAGATCGGTAACCCCCAACCATAAAGGAGAGTAAGTTGGATCGGTGCCCCTGAACCGTGAAGGAAGCAAGTTGGATCGGGTGTCCCCAAACCTTGAAGGAGAAGAGTTGGATCGGGAACCCCCAACGGTGAAGAGTTGTATCGGGTGTCCTCGAACCATGAAGGAGAGCAAGTTGGATCGGGTGTCCCCAAACCGTGAAGGAGAGTGAGTTGGATCGGGAACCCCGAACCATGAAGGAGTTGGATCGGGTGTCCCCGAGCCGTAAAGGAGAGTAAGTCGGATCAGGTGTCCTAGAACCATGAAGGAGGGCAAGTTGGATCAGGTGTCCCCGAACCGTGAAGGAGAAGAGTTGGATCGGGAACCCCCAACCGTGAAGAGTTGGATCGGGTGTCCCCGAACCATGAAGGAGAGCAAGTTGGATCGGGTGTCCCCGAACCATGAAGGAGAGCAAGTTGGATCGGGTGTCCCCGAACCATGAAGGAGAGTGAGTTGGATCGGGAACTCCGAACCGTGAAGGAGTTGGATCGGGTGTCCCCGAACCGTGAAGGAGATTGAGTTGGATCGGGAACACCGAACCGTGAAGGAGTTGGATCGGGTGCCCCCGAACCATGAAGGAGAGCAAGTTGGATCGGGAACACCGAACCATGAAGGAGTTGGATCGGGTGCCCCCGAACCATGAAGGAGAGCAAGTTGGATCGGGTGTCCCCGAACCATGAAAGGAAGAGTTGGATCGGCAACCCCGAACCGTGAACCATGGTGTTACCCGAGCCGTGAACCATGGTGCCACCCGATCCGTGAACCATGGTGCCACCCGAGCCGTGAACCATTGTGTCACCCGAGCTGTGAACCATGTCGTCACGCGAACCGTGAACCATGGTGTCACCCGAGCCGTGAACCATGGCGTCATCCGAGCCGTGAACCATGGCGTCACCCGAGCCGTGAACCATGGCGTCACCTGAACCGTGAACCATGGCGTTACCCGAGCCGAGGTTCAATGATAGGAAGTTGGGCCAAGCTGGCGATCATATGGGCCGAGACAACGAGCCCATAAATTCAAGCCCATAACCGAGACATGACAAGGTTAAAGCCCATGGTGATAGCCGACTTTGCTAAAAGGAAATCCCGAGGAATTAGGAAATCTTCCTGATCTCTTAGGAATAGGTTTGGCTGACTCTGGCTTGTATATATACTCTTGTACTGGCCGACTCTGGCTTGTATATATACTCTTGAACAGAATCTAACGAACGCTTTTTCTGTGTTGTACTCTCATGGAGAAAAACCAAAAGAAGAGAAGAAGAAAGAGAGCAAGTGTAAGAGATTGTTGTTTCTTGTCCATGAATGAGATTGAAGAACACCAATGCTTTATAATAAGTCATGTGTTTCCAATATATAACTCTCTCAAAGAGTATTAGTGGAGATTTTTATTATGGTCATTAAGGACAATATTAATCTCTAAATTAATTGTCCAAAAAGAGTGCCATTTATTTCATTTTTTATTTTGACCAAGTTTAGATATTTTGTAGTGATCAATTACAAAACCAAAACTTGATGCAAAATATAGGTTATTGGATCGAAGGCCCATTTACCCGAAACCGCACCTAAACCCGAACATAAGCCCGAGTCCAACTTGGCTCAGCTTGGCGCGCGCATGGTTTAGTATGGGTTCACTCTTCTTTACAATTGTCCTAAGGTTTTAGGACTTCACCATAATATATGTTATGCCCATTTCGTGCCTTTCAAGCAACAAACTTAGGACAAGCATTTCTCATTCAAACAAACTGTAATTTTGACATATGAGTATACTCGGTTACACTATATCTTAAAATTGAGTTCCAACAATCCTCCACATGAATAGAAATGTTTCTAAACAAATGAAGACTCGATAGAAGGACTTTTGAGAGTACAAGCGAAAAAATTATTGTATATGAGTTGGTAGCATTTTGCAGCCTTGAATCAATCATTGTTAATAGCTATTGGATTTACTCGACCAGGAGGTGACCATGATGTCTAGAACCACCCAGACTTTGATGTAAACCGAGACAATAATTATAACACAACTTCATTTTCTCACAGAATTAGGTTCTCTATTGTGTTCTTGTGGCCTTGAACATGCCTGGTTATCATGAGTGAATTTAGAGAATATAGTCTTTCGTTCATTCTCCTAGAAACGGCCTCATTTCACACTCACTAGGTGATATGTCATTAGCCTTTGTATTATGAAGTATCATGTAATACTCCATGAACATATCAAATCTATGGTGAATATCATTAAAATCAACGCTTATCCTTTTTATACAGGAAGCACTGTATATCATCTTAGGAACTGGGTAAGTTTAGTGCTTTTATATGCAGACTTAGTTTGACTTAGTTTTCCCTTTGAACCTACATCTTGGGATCTCCAGTCACGTAGGTAGGATTTCCATCAAACATCCTCTTAAGCATAGGCTTTAAACCCATTCATCTTGATGATTTTACAATTTGATCTCGTGACACACCTTTAATAAGTGGATCCTAGGTTGTCCGATGAGATATAATCTGTTGAGATTACTCCATTTGAGATCAATTATCTAATGGTTTGATGTCATCTTCTTTAAATACATGACTACCCACTATACATATTATGATCTCGCGACACACCTTCAATAAATGGATCCTAGGTTGTCCGATGAGATATAATCTGTTGAGATTACTCCATTTGAGATCAATTGTCTAATGGTTTGACGTCATCTTCTTTAAAGGCATGACTACCCACTATACATAAAACTCAGTGCCCGAGCTATAGTCGATTGACTATCACAGTGTACACGTAATGCTCGCACTAATTTTTCCACACTTGGACTATTAGTTTCTGGAAGACGATAACCAATTAATATAATTGTATCCTTCCAAAATAATTGGTGTTTTACCATAATGCAATCCATACCTTTTAGTATATTGTACGTAGCTCAATACTCAAGTTATGAATTTCCAGTGTGTTACAACATGGATTACGCATGTAGCGACTTAGTATATGGACTGAGTCCGCCGATCGGTTAAGTACTTTAGACTTCCGATCAAACTTGAGTAGACCTTGAATCTCCCAAGTATCGTTTTAGCATAATGAGCTTGATGTGATTATTACTTTGGAATATCGTGTGGTCATAATTTATAAAACCACATCCATTCGACCCAAATTTTACATATCAAACTTCACACTAAGAACAATCTTAGTTTGTTCGACCATGTCTTTATTACTTCACACAAGGTGATTTACATATAAACAGAGCAAAATGTATCCGTTCGGAGTGCTTTTGATGTATATAAACTTATCACATTCATTGATGCTAAAACTATTTGACAATGTCAAATATTTTATGCTACTGTTTCAGAGCTTTTGTAAGCCCAAACAGAGACTTCACAAGTCTATAGACTTTGTGTTTTTTCGAGTAAGACATAGTTTTTCGACTAAAAGCCATTTACACCTTTTCGATATGTTCACAAAATATCCTAACTTAAACTTTTGTTGTCTAGGGATGCCAAGCGGTCTGTATTCTCCCTCTAGTATATCATACAATTGTCTTTGCGCACATCTATCATCTGATACGACAAATCAAGACCAGTTAAAAGTTTTTGTATCTCATAGTATGAAGCCGGTGCAAGATTATTTTCAGGTATAATATCCTTCACATAATCAGCTATCGCATCCATACAATCCTTGGACAAATTCCAATTCGTTTTTATATTCATCATTCTATATGAAGAGTATAAAGGTGAATGACCCTCTTTACAACCAGAGTATAATGGATCATTTGATGCATCTACCATATCAAAGTACCTTCGAGCTTATAAATTAGGTTCTTTTACTTTATCTCCATCCTCAAAGAATGACGGTATATTTTCATGAAACAGTTCATTCACCATCTGCTCCATACCTACATTTTCATCTACTTCCGTTCTTGGTTTCTCTAACCTATGCGCACTAGTACTAGCATAATTCACCATTAAATTATCTTCTCCATACGAATACCATATCCCATACCCCGGCATAAACTCTCTCTTATACAGGTGATCCCATAATCTTTTTACGATTATGATATTTAAAACAGGGACATAACATTTTACCTTCTTCCATGGTTCACTGGTTTTTATGCCAGACCTATAAATTGTTGAATTCTCTCACACAATTTATCTGTAAGTAGATTCGTCGTTGGATCATGCGGAAGTTTATCTAACCCTGCTTGAAAATATTGATCTAGATTTGAAGATACATTGTTTTTATGTTTTTCTACCTTGTTGTAACTGAAGGTGGAAGAATATATATATACATTGTTTTTTTATGGATATATTTGGTGTTATTAGGTCTTCACACTTACTTATAAAACTCCAGTCGACATATAATGTATGTTTGAAAATTAAAACGTTACTCATTGGTTATGATCTAAACGTTACTCATTGGTCATAATTAACAAATTTTTCCTGCTTTGTAACAAACTCATTGGTTATGATCCAAATGATTTTAGTACCAAATAAATGGTCAGCTTCTGCTACAATACCATTAGAAAGACATCTAAAATTGAACGCAATTCGCGAAACAAAAATCATTACAATTGGAAATTATTTTAGACATTGTGTGGAATCGATGAAAAACTTACTTTTTAGCGATCAATGATCTTAGTATTTCACAGGAACAAGTAGAAGCTCACTTTTCCTGCTCACAGTAAGTCCAGGAGCTTCTTCCAAATCGATATCTTTGACCGTCATGCCTTCTGGTAATTTCCAATCAAAATGATACAACAGATTCGCCAGACCAAACTCCACCATTGTTGTCCCCATGTACATTCCTGGACAGATTCTCCTGCCACTCCCAAATGATAACAGCTCAAAGTTTTGTCCTTTTGCATCAATGTTATTATCCATAAACCTCTCTGGGTGAAACATCTCTGGATCTTTCCAGGTATCTGGATCACGCCCAATAGCCCATACATTCACATGAAGCCGTGTCTTGACTGGAATCGTGTAGCCATCTATCTCAAATTCCGACATTACTTCTCTTGGAAGTAGAAGAGGCGTTGGAGGATGTAGCCTCCATGTTTCTTTGATCACCATTTTCAGGTATTCGAGCTGATCTGTGTCATCGAAGCTAATTCTTTCTTTGTTCTTGATTTGGCTTCTGATTTCGGATTGTACTTTCTTCATCACTCTATGGTTTCTAGCAAGTTCTGCCATTGCCCATGTCATTGTTATTGCAGAAGTATCGATTCCTCCTAAAAGAATGTTCTGTTTACAAGAACATATAGAAAACATGTAAGAATATCATCTATTAATTGCAACAACAGTTTTGTCATTTCCAACAACAGTTTCTTCTTTCTCCAATCTCAATAGCACATCAACGAAATCTTCACTCCCTTCTTCTTTTTCCTCTTTATGCAGATCAATCATTTGTTCATAGAAAGCATCGAGATCTCTCATGCTTTTTTCTCTCTGCCCTTGTAAACCCGTGTACCGGTCGATGATCCATCCGACATACGGAATAAAATCTGAGGCAGAGAAACTTCCCAACATCTCGAAAGCCTCAGGGACTAACCTGTTAAATCTGTCATTACTAAGGACAGTTCCCTCAAAACTCACACCAAATGCTGCCTTGCATACCACGCTTACAGTTAAAGCAAGGAACTTCTTGTTCAAGTTAACCGGGTTTTTCAGAGAAGCCGATTCCGCGATTGAATCGATCACTTTCTTGACTTCCTCGTCTTTGATAGGTTGAATCGAGTGAATTTGTTTAGCACTGAAGAGTTCTTGAGCACAGAGCTTCCTTAATTCTTTCCAATAATCATTATAAGGAGAGGAACACATATCCAGATTGTTGTAAGAGAGCTCTCTTGACCCTGAGGAGTGAGACAAGATCCATGAAGTAAACATTCAAAACTTCAGTATGTGTTGTGAGATTTACGGTACCTGCCAATGGAGGACGGCTACAACAATTGTGGTCATTGTCTCTTAGAGCTTGTTTTGCTGTTTCAGAGGAAGAAAGTATGACTGTTGGGACTTTTCCAAGCTTTAAAAGCATCACAGGACCATACTTTTTTGAGAGATTCCATAGAGACTGATGTTGTAATTCTCCGAGCTCATGTAAGTTTCCGATGATTGGAAAGCTAGGAGGAGACGGTATTGGCCGGTGTTGCCGCCGCTTTGGGCGTTTAAAGACGGCGAGAAGAAGAAATATGATTAGAAAGAGAAGTGATAGAAGCCAAAAGTTAGCCATTTGTATATATTTTTTTCTGAGTTATATGACTCATAAAGACAGCTCATGCCTTAATGTATACAACTCTGAGCAATGCTCACTTCAATAATTTGATTGATGAAGGCGACATGACAATTTGACAAAAGAAAAATAAAAAAACAAAAAATTGATGACGACAAAAGAGAGCCGAGCTACGCTATGATTCCTCACTTTTGACAAATTTTTCCTCATTATTTTCTTTTTTGGGGGTAAAAATAGGTTCAAGGAATTCGAGTCTATTTCCTTAGGTTTCCCTGTCGAAATTAAATTCTTTACAAGCTGTCTCAAATTCAGAAGGCCAGACTTCTTAATTTTTTTGAAACGCCACTGGTCCAAGTGTTACTTGGTCTTTCCTTCTTATTACAATAAACGTATGATATTGGCCATATTTGGTCTTTTATTTACGTTAATCAAGTGAACAAAATACTAGATTTTCAGAGAAAAATCTATAATCCGAAAATATTATGTGTGGTGGTTGATACACAGAGTTTTAACCCTAAAATATCACTGCAAGTGCACATCAAACGAAGTAGTATTTAGGGATCGAATCCACGAGAACCAAGTATCACACTACGAATCTATATGAATGAAACTAAGCTAAGATGGCAATATGGTGGTTGTTTGCAATAATAAACAAAAATAGAAAATTAAAACGATGTAAATATCAATTAAAAACAAGCGTTAGGTCAAGGGCAATTCGCAGGAATTCAGAGATCATAAACCAGACAATTATTCAGGGAATAATAAGCGCAGTCTTAAAATCAAACATGAATGTTTAACCAATCCACTGTCGTGGTATCAATTACTTTATCTAGTAACCTAAGAATCTAAACTGTCGTTTGATCTTAGAATTCTAAACAAGCATTAACGAGCAGGTTTGATATGTTCACAAATTGCCTTAACATCAGCTTTCGTTGGCTAAGGACAATTTGCTCACCTATGTTCTATCAAGCAATCTATAACACTTTTGATGAATAGATTAAACCTAAAATCAGAGATTAAGTGATCAATTTAATCTAAGCAATGAGAACAACGATAGGTGAAGACAATATGATAAAACTCTATCTATGTCTGATTCAATGATTAATAAATTTCTTTGAAACCCTAAACCTAACTATAAAACTACTCAGACATGTAAGCAAAGAAACAAGAAGATGAAATAATTAAAGACATGATGAAATCAATAAAATAAATAAGAGGGTTTAGAAATCTTCTCCAAATTGTCAATAGGGTTCAGAGATCTTCTTCCAAAGCTTGTAAAGAGAATAAACTAAAAAATTCTGTAGAAAATAAAAGTGTCTAGAGAAAAAGTGTAGCCTCCAAAAGTGGCTTAAAACAAGTATATATAGGTCTAGGGTCGAATTTGGTAGAGTTTGGATGATTCTGGGGCTAAAAAGGAAAGTCAGAATTTGCCTTTTTTCGTCTGGAAAGCAGATGGATCGCTCTGGACTGGTCTGGAAAATTCCTGCGCGCCAGATTTGTCTCGATGGATCTATCCAGATTTGGATGGATCAATCTGGCTTGGTCTGAAAAATTCCTGCAAACCAGATTTGTCTGGATGGATCAATCCAGATTTGGATGGATTGATCTTTCTCCTTCTGGTCTCATCTCCTGCACATGCTTCTTCTACTCGCCAGATTGACATATCTTTGTTAAAAATGGCATAACTTTCTAACTGTTGATCGGAATGACTTCAAACTACCTCCAAATGAAAGCTAACTCAAGTGGCTATCTTGTCTCCAAATTTCATCACAATCCAATCAAGGAAAGCCTTTCAAATAACACCAGGTTTTCAAAGCTTCATCATGATCCCACATCTTCATAAGTCCAATTGCACCCGAAATTGTGTGTTTTCTCCAAAATGATTTAAAACCTGTAAAGACTATATAAAAGAAATAAAAGACTCTAAAAACATACTTTGACTCGATAAAACAATGAATATCATGGTTGAAAACCAGTGAAAACCATGATATATCAGTGGTACGATGGTATAAGCTCTTAGACTAAAGACATAAATTTGATAGAGTTCAAGTTCAATTTCATTGTGTGCGTACACCATGCGTGAACCACTTAATCAATTGAATTTGGGTCCGAAAGTTTTATACGTGAAATATTTCTTGCCAAAATACTTGTTCAAGCTTACCATTAGGTCATGTTTGCTTTTGTATCTCGATGCCACATTCAGATGCTGCATTCAAACGTTGTTCCTTTTTTGTTTTGATTTTTATATTTAAATAATGCATATGTATGCAGGTTCATTCGTTTTTGATTTTGAGATAGCATATGCAACTAATTGTTAAAAAAAAAAAAAGGACATGATTTTCTGCTTGTAAACTATTGAATGATTTAAATTATATTTGCAATTAAATATTATGAATAAAATAATTTTATCTTTTTCATAGAATAATTACCAAATTATTTTAGAAATAATTTATAAATATCTGTTTTAATGATTAATTTAATTTTGATAAATAATTTTTGAAAATTAAAAAAACACTAGTAATTTTTTAATTCATAGATAATAAAATAACCTAATATTAGACTTACATACAATTAAATCATAACATAAACGATAAATGATACCATTACAAATATATAAATGTATTTAACGAAATATAAGACAATAAAATTGACGAGAAAACACTAGTTTAGTGTAAAAACACTATTTGTTGGGAGAAAACGTTATTTATTGTGAGAAAACACTATTTTTTGCTACAAAATGCTATTTGGACGAGCAAACACTATTTTTACGCTATTGTTGTGAGTAAACATTTTAGCAAGAAAACGCTATTTTGATGAGAAAATACTATTTGTTTTAAGAAAATGTTATTTTAGTGAAAAATGTATTTTTCACGAAAAATGCTATTTTGATGAGAAATCTCCATTATTTTGTCTGAGAAAATGCTATTTTATGATAAACACTATTTGATTAGAAAATTTAAAATTTGGTGACAAAATGCTGTTTTGCTGAGAAAATACTATTTTGGTGGAAACGTTATTTTGGTGAAAAAATGCTATTTTTAGTGAGAAACACGTTATTTTGGTGAAACAACGCTATTTTCGAAAATAAAACGTTATTCTATGTTTTTAACAAGATTAATCAACACAAAATATGAAATATGAGTTAATAAAAATAATTTTATTTTTATTGTATTTAAGGATATTTTGGTTTTTTGTTTTGTTTTTTAGATGCAAAATGTGCATCCAAACTTTACCTTTTTAGCATCTTAAATATCCAAATTTTTAGATGCAAGTGATTTTGCATCCAAATACAAATTTTAAAATGTCTAAACGAATAATATTTGAACATTCCCATTTAAATGCATTGTCTAAACGCAAAAATGAATATGGCCTTATTTGAACGTTTCGGAAAAACTGGGATATTGGATGCTAGATAAATAAGAAATCATAAATTACGGGGGCAACCCAAATTTAGCAGCGGAGAAAATACATTTTAGCTTATACATATATTGCATTAAATAAAAATAAATTCAAATGCCCCCAACTTCCTCAACATGCAACTTATAGAAGAGTTTCTCGAAATAAATAACAAAAATTATAGTGAAAGCAAAATGAGATGAGAATACCAAAAATAAAACAAGATTATAGCATATCTTTAGTAATATTTTTTTTGTCAATAGCAACATAACGAAAGTTTGCGGGCAATTATAATTTCAAACGTTATTGAACGATTTATATCACTAGTATAGTGGATGAAAACTAATATGTTTATCAAAAATTTATAACTGGTTGATAGCGGTGTGCAACAGTTTAACATAAAACTACCAAAAATATATATAATATATAATTTATTTTAAAAAAACCAAAACTATATTATTATAATAAAATTTTAAAAGTCTAATTGTAAGTAAATAGTAAATTTACTAAATAAAATTATTTTTAAGAGATTTGGAATATTTTTTATACAATAAATCTTCTTATAATTACAAATTTATTTTAGTTTTGTAAATATATATATATATATATATTAAATATATAGAAATTTATATGATAATATTTGATAGAAGAGAATACAAATTTGTTTAAATTCTGGTTTTTTCATTTTTTATAATTTTTAATTAAATTCAACATAATTTTTTAAAAATTATTAACCACTCGCAACTGAAAAAATTTGATTTAAAACAATTACAAACATTACGAAATGATTTTCGATCGTTGTTAATGTCAACAACTGCAAAAGAACCGATCAACACATAGCCTACATTTTGTTTTGTGTCAATGACATTTAAAAATATCTTGATAAATTACAAACGATACGAAGTGGTTCACATTGGTCGTAATAAAACAACATCACATAATATCGTCACTACAAAAAAAAAAAAAAAACGCAAAATACATAATTCAACGATCCAAGCGAAACGACATATTCTGGATATTTTTATTAATACTGACATCGTTTTTTTGGGTAAAATGATACTGACATCGTTGCATGTATGGTCTTTAACATATTCTGTATTTCTGTTTACATGTTCGTATATTTTAGTGGTGGACTAAAAATATATATATATATATATATATATATATATTTTAGACTAGTCTATTGGTAGATGTCTATTATTTATATTTCATTTACACTAGATTTTGTAGGTCTTATCCTTTTTTAAAATTTGTCATAGCATACTTCTTCTAAATGATGGTTTTTATTAGTCCATCTCAAACCAAAATTTATATTGTATCGACAATACTTGAAAGCAAAAAGAAAATCTTTGTACGTAACGTAAGAGAGATGAAGAAAAATTAATATTGCATTTTCATTTCTTAGATGGATTCGATTACATCACATTTTCTTTTATAGAAAAACTATCCTCTAAATAAGAGACAAGTGTTCCAATAGCTGTCAATGACAACTCATGGTTGAGGATCCAAGACATTCAAATCTATTTGTTAACGCAATTTTGTCTTTTTCATTTGCATACAAACCGTGTGTTGTTCTGCATTTGGTGAAGGTAGACAGTGCTATGTTTGATTACGAGATGGGTTCGAATTATTCTTCTTGGGTCGATGATTTTTTCTTCAGTTGGGGTGGCATGTCTTTCAGCCGAAACCTATGTTGGAATCAGATGTTTCTCTTTGTTCTCTATATCCCCTTGCAAATTCGAGGTGAAAAGATTGTCAACTCCGAGTTTGTATCTCAATGACAGGAAGCTAGCCCGTGACAAGGATTTTGTGAAGATATCAGCCAGTTGAAGAACAATATGAACATGTTTGATGACTAGGGAAGCAAGAGCCACCTACTCTCGAGCATAATCATAATGAGTTTCAAAGTGTTTTTTCCTAGTATGTAGAAATGGATTGGCAGATAGGTTAAGATCAATAAAGTTGTCGCAGTACAGCTCTGTAGGTTTGTCTTGAGGAAGACATCTCGAAACAAAGAAGAAATCCAAGACAACTCCGCTACTGTGTCAGTTAATGCTCTATACTCAGCCTCTGTTGAAGATCTTGACACTGTTGGTTGTCTTTTGGCTGACCAAGAAATGATATTCGAGCCTAGGAATGCGCAGAAGCCTCCAGTTGACCTTCAGTATCTCTACAGCCTCCCTAGTCACTGTTACTGTAGACTCTTAGAGTTGAATCAGAGTGTGAAGTAAAGAAGAGTCCCATTCTTATTGTTCCCTTCAAGTATCTCAGTATGTTTTTTAGAAGAGCAAAGTCTGATTCAGAGGGTTGATGCATCTTTGGGAATAAGAAGTTGACTTCAAATTGTATGTTTGGTCTAGTAAGAGTAAGGTACCAAAGCTTACCAGCTAGACTTCTGAAGTATGTAGGATCAGAGAAGCTTTTATCATGATTGGGAACACGATCCAATTACATTGGTAAATATGTAGGCATATGAGTACAATCTAACATCCCTGCAGTTTATAGGAGATATGTTGCATATTTATAAAAAGAGACCATTTGATGTATGTTGAATCTGAATACCCAGGAAGTAGTGAAGGGGTCCATGTCTTTCATTCTAAACGTTTACTAATCGCAGCAAGAAACTTGGTTACTAAAGATTTGTCATTTCCAGTTAGGACCATGTCATCAACATATAACAAGATGATGAAAATACTATTATCATTCGCATACACAAAGAGAGAAGGAGCTCCAATACTATAAATAAACCCAAACTCAAGTAGGTAAGAGCTGGATTGGTCAAACCATGCTCCAGGAGCATGTTTCAACACATATGTAGCTTTGTGTAACTTGCAGACATAATCAGGATGAGCTGAATCTTCAAAACCTAGAGGTTGTTTCATATACACTGATTCTTTTTAATCTCTATGAAGAAATGCATTCTTCACATCCACCTATTTGATGTCCCATTCTTTAATAGTGGTTATATGCAGAATCTTCCTTACAGTTCGAGTTCTTACCACATGACTATAAGTCTCTAGAAAGTCAACAACTTCTTCTTGCTCATATCCTTTTGCAACAGAACGAGCTCTAAGTTTGTCAAGAGTACCGTCATCATTCAACTTTGTCCTGAACACCCACTTTCATCCTAACATATTGAAATCAGTTGTTAGCGGGACTAAATTCCATGTTTTGGTTTCAGTGCAGGTATCATTTTCTTCTCCCATAGCTCTATTCAATTCTGGATGTTTTAATGCTGAGGCAACCGTCTTTGGCTATTCTGGAATTACTTTGACAGTTAACAGAACATAACAAGGATTGGGCTTGTAAATACTAGTATTGGCTCTAGTAGACATTGAATGAGTGTTGGCGGTTGCACATTTGACTGTAGGAACCATGGGTTAAGTAGTTTCAGGTGCAACTACTTGAGAGCTTGAGGAGGATGCTGAACTGGTTGATTCTGATGAAGTTTCAAATGATTCAGTTGACTAATGAATTGGAGAAAGAGATACTGGAAGTTGAGCAGTAGCACGAGCTGAGTCATGTTCCATGTAGAAAGGCACTGGATTTGTGTTAATTGGTTCATCGTGAAACATTGAATCAGTTATTTCTTCAGTTGGTTCTGAAGCTTGCAGTCCTAAGTACCAAGTAGACAGAAGAGAAATTTTTGCAGGAGTCTAAAATTCTTTGTAATCAATAGTAAATGGAAACTTGTCTTCGTCAAATATATGTTGATGTAATCGACCAGATGGAGGATGAAAACACATATATATTTTGTATTTCTCATTATAACCAAGAAACACACAGAGTAAAGACTTTGGATCGAACTTATTTTGAGCATAAGGTCTGAGATAGGGATAACATGCACATCCAAAAACCCTTAAAGTTGTGTAGATACACATCCAAAAATCCTTAAAGCTGTGTAGACATGAGCTTGACCATGTAATATTTCAAATGGACTGATCATCTTGTCATGAACAGATGTATGTAGAAGATTAGCTAAGAATTTTGCAGTGAAGTAGGCCTCACCCCAAAGATTTTGAGGTAGATGTCCTTGAAACAACATTGATAAGCCAAGTTCTGTTATATATATATATATATGTGTGTGTGTGTGTGTGTGTGTTTTCTCTCAGCCAATTCACATGATTATCGAAAAGAAATAAAGGAAGAATGGAAATTCTTAGTCCTTATCGAAAAATAAAATTTAAGAAAAAAGGAAAATCATTTACATTGGGACTGTGGATATAAATATAAGTCTAAGCTCCTTTTAGTTTCTTATTCATAATTTTTCTTCACCTCCAGAGAGGTAGAGAGCTCACATACAGAAGAGAAGGAATGAGAAGGTTGAGAAGTTCTCACAACCCACCCCAAGGAAGAAGATCCACGGTGAAGGTAAGACATGATTTGTAGCCTGACTATTTCCTTTTATAGTTATTTCATATTAGTAGTTGTTATAGGGTTTTATTTAGTAGTAGCTGGTGTTGTTAGGGATTAATATTAGTCAAGGCTTGAGAACCAAGCATGTGCGAGATACGGTCGTAAACTCCATTGGTTAGTTGGATACTCAGATAATACACCTAGGGCATAGAGATCATGTACCGTGTGGTAGGATAGGGGTGTGGGTATGGTCGAGAAAATACTCGTAAAGTTTAGAGTTTTATTCAAGAAAAACTCGACATAGTTCCGTCTGGATCGAAAATACTCAACGATTTCAAGGAGTCACGAACCATGTGGAGTTTTCCTCAAGCAAATTTAGTTCTATCTCGACCCATATTCCTTATTTGTCATATTAGGATGTTAGAAGAAGTTTGGGTCGATGAAAGTATTCATCTGCTCGGACGAATTGTTGCATGGATGGCTAAAACCGTTCCCGAGAAACTAGGTCATGAACCATACGAGAATCTACTCGAGTAAAATGCAAATTTTCTCGAATAAAACTTGTAAAATTGCCAAAAAAGTATTATGGTGAGAGTTTGGTTCGAGAGAATTGAAATTTTATTCGATGGTTTGCTTGTTTTGCTAGGTTCTGGCTACCCAATAGGGGTTAACTGTAAACAAGACAAGAATTGGTTCTAGTAGTTTGAATTATTTCTCGACTATTAGTAAAGCATATAGGTAAGGTTTGGTACGGAGAAATTGAACTTTGGTTTGCCGAAACCTGGATTCGATCGTACACGGCTAAGGGGATAAAGGGAAGGCACGAACCAGGTTAGATTTTCCTCAACCCAACCTGATGGTAACCCTACCACCACTAATAAATTGTCTTAGTACGATGGATTTCTACAGAGATGTTCACTGTATGGAAATAGATGTTGTGACGGATAGCATATTTAAATAGCCATACCTACCTTTCACTGACCATACGGGATAAAACGGGTTACATTGTTTGAAATACTTCGGCTATTGCTTGAGAACCTATAATCAATGGATTATGATTAAATGGAAGTATTATGCATGATTATGAACTACCCAAGTTCATGCCGTGTATTGCGCAAGTTGCACCCATAATATATGCATGCATCTACAAATAACATGCATAATAATCCCACAACAACCATATACTAAGTATGATCACATCCTTAGTTATGTTCAACTGAATCACAAGCTACTGAATCCATACAAAATACTTCCACCAAAATTCATCACACAGCCAATAATACAATTCGTCGTGTGTGGGAGTCGAAACTCGCACAACTAAATTTGGTAAGGGAAATTTAGGGATTCGACAAACTTCTATGAAAAGAAACCAAGAACAGAGATCCAAAGATGGTTTTTATTATCTAAGCTGTTTAGAAAGCTGTTGCAGAGAATAACAAGTGTTTTGCTAGGTCAATTTTCGGATCCCTTTTTCAAAGGGGGTACATGTCTTATTTATACAAGAATAAGTCGGCTAGGCCTTTTTCCTAAAGGAATAAGGAAAACTTCCTTTCTCTGGCTCGGATGTGGGCTTCTTTCTTTGGCTCGTCATCTTGGCCCACCAATCTCTTATGGCTCGTTGCCTCGGCCCAATAAAATATTGGGCTCGTTGCTTCACTGGGCCATCGGTGAGCTGGCTCATCATTTGTTTCCCCTACTTCTCCCAATTTCGAGCCAGAGAGTTGGCTTGTCGTCTGCTTCTCCCAATGCAGAGCCAGAAAGTTGGTTTGCCAACATGTCGGCTCGTCATTGGTTTGCCAGCATGTTATCTCGTCATCGTATGTTGATTCGCCAATATGTTGGCTCGTCACCGTTTGTTGGTTTGCCAACATGTTGGCTCGTCATTACTTCTCCTTGCTGCCGAGCCAAGTGTTGGCTCGTCACTACTCCTTCCTGATGCCTAGCCAAGCGTTGGCTCGTCACTCACTTCCTCATGCCTAGCCAAGCGTTGCCTCGTCGCCTAGCCAAACGTTGGCTCGTCACTCACATCCTCATGCCTAGCCAAGCATTGGCTCGTCGCCTAGCTAAACGTTGGCTCGTCATTCACTTCCTCATGCCTAGCCAAACGTTGGCTCGTCACTCACTTCCTTATGCCTAGCCAAGCGTTGCCTCGTCGCCTAGCCAAACATTGGCTCGTCACTCACTTTCTCATGCCTAGCCAAACGTTGGCTCGTCGCCTACTTCCTCATGCCTAGCCAAACGTTGGCTCATCGCCTAGCCAAACGTTGGCTCGTCGCCTAGCCAAACATTGGCTCGTCACTCACTTCATGATGTCCAGCCAAAAGTTGGCTCGCCACTCCAAAGTCGGTTAGTCCCAACCCAAGGTCTTCTAACCATCTTTGGTGGCCAATCTCGATGGGGTGGAAATCGACCCCAACATCATGCATTTCACCTTATCCAATATTTAATAAAATGCAAATCGTCATGCAAATACTTCATTGAATATTTAGCACCAATCACCATTCAAATCGACATGCAATCAAACATCAAAGCTTATATTTAGTAAAATAAACATGCATGATATCTGTTTGAGCGAATCATCCCATGCATGCTATTTTTCTACATGCATAACACTTGTTAGCGCAATCATATAAAATTTACCGGGATTCACTGTTTTCAGGTTCGGAGGTTTCGAAACTGAAACTTCCAACACAGTCTGATCCTACTTCCTAGTCGTCTCGATCAACCTATAGTTAAGGATAAAAACCTATCTTAATAGCCATTTGGATAAGATCTGAGTTGAAACTGACTGAAACAACAACTTACCGACTGAAGATATCTACCATTGATCAAGATCAAAAGCCTAAACTGCACTGTAAACTTCGACCTAGTTCGCAGTCACAGTTCGAATTCAGCAGTAGTTTGGTAAGTAAAATTTTGGGTAAAAATATCTAAGGGCTGGGTCTAATTTATAGACAGCTTAGGTAGACAAGGGTCCATGTTTTAAGGGGGAAGGCCATCCACTCTACATTACATGCCAAGTGTTAACCGTGGTTAACAAGGACCGCAGATGGATTATGGTGTGGACAAGTGTCCCATTCACACCACAAACTAATCGAAGGATGACACATGTTTCATCCCAAGAAGAAAACCGCACCCAACCAATGATATGTACCTTTCTCGACCACTGGATCGTACCCAACCATACTGCTATAACAAAAACTCGATCAAAAAATTATTTCTTTGACCCAATATTAATTTCTCTTGAACACTTAAGTTCTGATAGCATCATATGTCCATAACTCAACGTATATCGACTGATCTGATCCCAATAACCTTGGCTGGTTTGATTTGGATTGTGGCTTACCCGTATCGTTTCTTTGGTCACATGCCTTAATCCAATCTGAAATTCCTTCAACCGAATTTGTATTTTCCTCGACTATAACTCTTTTCTAAGCTTCCTTAAGCATATCCAACTCTTATTGCTTTGATTTCCAAACTTTACAAAATTAACTCCTCATGATTTTCTGACCGCTCATCAGGGTCATTACATTCTCCACCCCCCCCCCCCACATTAGAATCCATCTCGAAATCTCTAAGGCTCAGGGGTCCATGTTGATCCATGGTTTGATATTCAATGAAGAACTCAGGGTAGTTTGTTCGGAATTTATCTTCATCTACTACCATCTGATTATGTCTTCCTGAAAAAACTTGATTTTTTGAAATTTGCCGATTCTTCAACTTCCTAACACGTCTCTCTCCGGTTCTAATTAGTCATTCCGGATATGTCAGGTTGGTTCGCAATTCCTTCACTTTTCTGGTTCTATTGCAGTTGGATCTCAGATATGCTTTCGAAGTATATATACATGAAATACATGATGTATCTTTATGTCTGCCAGTAATTCTAACCTATAAGCTACTTCTCCAACTTTACCAACCACCTAGTAGGGTCTAATATAATGTATTGCTACTTTACCAACTTTCCCGAATCGCTCTTTACCCTTCTGCGCAGATGCCTTCAAATATACTGGATCACCTACTTCAAAAGGTTACCTCTCTTCTTCTTTGGTATGCGTACTTCTTTTGTCGATCTTGAGTTTTCTTCATGTTTTCCCGTGCCATTTTTATCTTCTCATGGATTCTTGAACTATCTTTGGTCCATATATTTTTTTGTTCTCCCACTTCTACCCAACACATTAGGGTTCTGCACGACCGTCCATACAATGCTTCATATGACGACATGCCGATACTGGCATGGTAACTATGTTCTAGGAAAACTCCGCCCATGGTAAAAATTGTTCCCAAGTTCCAGCTCAATCCAATACACACATATGAAGCATTTCTTCCAAGCTTGGTATGGTCCTCTTAGTTTCTTCGTCCATCTCTAGGTGAAATGATGTACTCATGTGTAAGTGAGTGCCCAATGCTTGTTAAAAAGTCTTCCAAAATTTTGTTGTGAACCTCGGGTCTCGATATGAAACAATATTGGCAGGAACTCCATGTAGCTTGATTGATAGAAATGTAAACTCTTTGTCAGTCGATCCACCACAACCCAAATTGTATTGTTGCCTTGTCCTAGTGCTCTTGGTAATCCTGAAATAAGATCCATCGTAACTGCTTACCATTTCCATTCTGGGATCGGTAAACTCTAAAGTAACCCTTCTGGTACTTGATGTTCTACTTTGATTTGTTGATAAGTTGGACATTATGTTACCCATTGAGCCACGAATATCTTCATGCCCGGCTAATGGTAGTATCGTTGGATGTCCCGATACATTTTTGTACTTCTTAGGTGAATACTTAGTAGTGAATGTGCCATCCTCAAAAATTCTTCCCGTAACCTTTTCCTTTATGTACGGTTATTCTACATTGCAATAAAAATGTCCCATGTGAAGCAACACGATAACCACTTGCGTTATGATCTTCTTATTCACTGAGTTCCTCTAGAATTTTTATTTAAACTTGGATTCTCCTTTTACTTTTCTCGAATTCTCTGAAGCAGACCCGCTTAGTTTACTGCTTGTTATCCCAATGGTTCACTCGACTCACCTTCTAATGCCTCTAACTTAACTGCCTTCAATTCCGTAGTTAGAGATTCAAGATTCTTTTCAATGCTTACATCTGCCATTCTTCGACTTAATACATGTGCCACCACATTGGCTTTCCCCAGATGATACATGATCTTTAAATCGTAGTATGCAACATATTCCATCCACCGTTTCTGTCTTAAATTCAAATCCGGCTGAGTAAACAAATACTTGAGGCTTTTGTTGTCTGTGAACATTTGCACCGTCTCTCCATAAAGATATGACCGCCAAATTCTAAGCGCAAACACCACCGAAACCATCTCCAAATTGTGTGTGGGATAATTCTCTTCGTGTTTCTTCAACTGCCGAGATGCATAGGGAATGACCTTATCACCTTGCATCAACACACATCACATGCCAACTCGTGATGCATCAGTATACACGGTGTATGGCCGATTGGGTTCTGGTAATGCTGAAATTGGTGCAGAAGTCAAGGCTTCTTTCAACTGATTAAATGCCTTTTCTACTTCCTCACTCTAGTCAAACACCACTCTTTTACCGGTAAGCCACGTCAAGGGCTTAGCTATTGTCGAGAACCCTTGTACAAACTTCCTATAAACTTCTTAGTTTTGTTAGGAGGTTGGTCGTGGTCATCCCCTGATTACTTGGACCTTTTCAGGGTCTGCTGAGACTCTCTGCTCTGACACTCGATGCCCTATGAACCCAATTTATTTTTCTAGAAACTACACTTAGCTAAATTTTGTGAACAAGTTTGATTTCTCAACCGTCCCAACACTTCCCTTGGATGCACCTCATGTTCCTCCGCCGTCCATGAATACACCAGAATATCATCAATGAATATAATCACAAACTTATCCAGGTAATCTCTAAATCCCTCGTTCATCAATCTCATGAAAGCTGCCGGCATATTTGTAAGACCAAACAGGATTACTACAAACTTGTAGTGTCCATATCGCGTTATAAATGCATTCTTCATCACATCATCCTCTTGGATAGAAATCTGATGATATCAGGATGCAACTTGCCCCTGCAACTAGTCCAAAAACTCATATATCTTGGGTAAAAGATACTTGTCCTTGAATGTAACATTATTGATACCATATTATTCGATGCATAACATCATGCTTCCATCCTTCTTTTTCAAAAACAGGACTACAGCTCCCCATGACAATGAACTTGGTCGGATGAAACCTTTTTTCCATCATATCCTCTAACTGATTTTTCAACTCTATAAGGGGATTTAGCTATCGGGGCAGCACTTGGCTCAAGATATATCAAAAGTGGTTACTCATGGGTGGGAGGTAATCCTTCCAAACGCTGAAACACGTCTTCAAACTCTTTTACCACTTGAATATTCTCAACCTTTAATTCCAACTCTTCATCCCCTCCAACACAGGTTAAGGCAACTAGATAGGCTTCTCCTTCTTCTAGTATTTTCTCAACCCTTATTGTCGATACACATTCCACAGTTCTACTTGGGCTGATCTCTTAGTAAGCTAACATAGGGTGACCATCCTTTCAAACGTGATCTTACCTCGACCATAATCCAACTTGGCATAATATTCCGACAACCAGTCATTCCTAAAATCACCTCATAATTTCCTAGGGGTACCACCAATAAATTCGTAAAAAAATGTTTTTTCTGAATTACTACATGTACTCCTATCACTTGACTTTTATCTCTAAGGGTTTTGTTTCCAGTGTCTCATATAGAAACACTTACCTTTTTCACCACAAAGGTTCTCTTGAACTTTGAAGCCACCTCGGGAGTTACAAAACTATGAGAAGCTCCCAAGTCAAATAGTACATGTGTGGGATTACCACCAATATGCAACGTTCCTATCAACATATAAATTACCATAACGAAAGAAATACTCAACAAGCAAGCAATCACAAAATCACACAATCGTGCAATTCACACTAAGTAATTAGAACCCAAACGTACATGTAACGGGGCCTTTCGAGGGGCATGCATGTTTAGGGTTTTTCATAGTTCTAGAATTTATCTATTCAATTTATTATTGCTAGATTCCCTTAATGAAACAGTCAATGATCCGTGGAAAATTCTCTGAACATCCAACATTTGTCTCTTACTGCTTTCTACATGTTTTTATAAGCTTTTTACTTTGTTTTGCTTTCGGATTTTCGTGACAGCCTCTTTTATTATTTTGTCGTAGCTCTATTATAATCTAATTAGACATTTAGAGCATCCTCCCAATCTCATGTGGATCGACCAATACGTACTATTGCGTTTGCTGTGCACTTGCAGAAATATTCCGGATTATAAAGTTAAAACCTGATTTTGACAAACATCACCGGTTAAGTATGGTTTAATGTGGGTGAATGGATATTATATATTTGTTCATGGTTGATTATAGCGATACGGCATGCCTGTTATGGTTTCATGAGTTGCTTCAAGATTCCACTCAAAAATAACAACTGCACCAATGATTTCACACGAGGATATGCGTACGAGTATGATAAACGGCAGGCAAATTCCAACCATGGTGTATGTGTGAAGGGAAAAACAGATTATTATGGGGTGTTGCAAGAAATAACTGAAGTGGGATTACCCGGGTTGGTTAACTTAAAGTGCATACTTTTTAAATGCGATTGGTTCGACTCTATGGTCGGCTGAGGTGTGCGAATAAACAAGTTTGGGGTTCCTATATTTTCAAACCTCTTTTCTATACTTGAACTGTTGTTTTGTTTGAAGACAAACAAATATCTTATTATGGGGGAGTTGATATATATATCCTATATTTTACGAGTTTTTAGTATGTTTTAGTATGTTTTTAATATGCTTTTGTAGTGTTCAGTGTCTTTACAAGTTATTTGAACAAAAAGATGCAAAATGGAGCAAATCTCCCAACTTGGTAAACATGACAGCTTTCAAGCATCAAAAGTGCGATATTTTTTTAAGTACTTATACATCATGGATGAAGCTAAAATTTGGTGACAAGATAGCCATGGATGTTACCTTTCATATTCAAGTAGTTTCAAGTGATTTGGAGTTATGGTTTGATATTTATGCCAATTTTACTGAAGATTTGTCATATGGCGATGAAACGGAGCAAACAAAGGAAACACATGGATAGACTGATCAACTATGGATTGATCGATCCTTAATTCCAAAAGAAACAGCCTCAATTTCATCCGGAGCTGGTTTGAAAATTCTGATCACTTATAAAGATGGAAAGCCTCAGAGTAAAATCTTAACGTTGTCTACGCTGAAATCGTCCAAAATATGCATTTGCTTATATGCGTAGACTTTAAGTATGCTTTTTTTATTCGTTTTCTTTACTATCTGAACTAGAACTGGTTTTTGTGATTTTTAAATGGTTATATGTTCACTGATAAAAAATAAGGCAAGAGTAGGGGTGTGTTCCATTCACTAATATGTCATGGTTGTGTTAAGATGCAGTTTTTATATGTCTTAGTTGTATGTTGAAATGCTCACACCATTCGTAGCAAATCACAATTAAACTGCCATCGAAAATCATCAATTGCATGTGGCAATGGCGTGGAGATGATGGTCATCCTCTTATCTGCTGCATATTTTCAAATCGAGGTGATGTGTTTAATCGATTTGGGCTTGCACTGCCCTTACTACAGCACTCTTCTTCATCTACACATACATCCAGCATAGTTAATTAGGTAATGCACCCAAGGTATGATTCAAGATCAACAATGTTATACATAGAATAACATTCAATTTAATACAGATGGATACCGTAGCAAATCACAATTTAATACAGATGGATACATAGAATAACATTCAATCTAGATAACGAAATCTGATTTTGCAGCCTCCCTCTTCTTCCAACTCTAGCTGCTGGCAGTTTGGCATCCAATGAAGGAAAAAGTAGTGTGCCTGGAAGCATTAGCAACCTTCCATTGATTATGTGGTAAGATTTGTAAGACAAGAAGTTCAACTTTTAGCTCTTTTATTACAAACAATGTCATCAACTATAATAATTTGATAAATTACTTCAAACAACCTTGGAAAATTGGGTTATTACTATAATAACTTTGGTGAACAAAGCGTAACTCAAAAGACATTAATATTTTGCTAAAAAATGTATAACCCTACTTTAAATTGCATAATTACGATTCATGCCATTTTAATTTATTTTCTTACAAAAAAAAAAATATATATATAAAACTGAAAAAAAATTTAAAAAAAAACTCTATTTTCTTCTTCTCCATTGTTGCTCTCTCCTCTTTTTCTTCCTTCTCTTTCTCCGACGAGTCCCTCCGGCAAGTTCCTCCGACGAGTCCCTCCGGTAAGTCTCTCCCACCACGTTACTCTCTCTGCTTATGGTAAGAATAAAAAATTTGGCCCTTACTTTATTTCTTATCATCTTCATGCAATTTTGTGTATATAATAATGTTTATTTTGACTAAGTGTTGACTTATTTTAAATTTTTGCTACATATTGAAAACAATCATCTCAGCGACGAACTTAATCATTTGCCTCTTATCCATACATTAATTTATATCTTGTGAAATCGAGAATTATTCATCATTTTAACAATGTTTTATACTTTAAAATTTTTGTCATATAACTACAATAAATGGTGAAATCAATGATTATACCTTTAAAAAAATGGTAATTGGTGTGTAAAATAGCATAGTGGATCAATACTATTATATGCCCTTGTTTACTTTTATGTAGCTCTCTATCTTTGTCTCCTAAGACACATTCTCTCATCAACCCTATACTTGCTGTTCACTCAAATTTCGGCTAAGTGTTGATTTATCTCACAATTTTGCTAAGTATTGAAAACAATCATGTCAGCGATGAGCTCAATCGTTTGTCTCTCATCCCTAATATTAATTTGTATCTTGTCGATTCGATGAGTATTCATCATTTCAACAAACTCTGTAGTTACAAAATTTTGTCATGGAGTTCAAATACATGGAGTAGTCAATGATTATACCTTACAAACAATTTCATATGTTGAAGCAGATTCATGTCATTATTGCTGCAAACTTATTGGTATTGATGCGGCATACTTATTTATGAACCATGGTTTTTTCCGGGGTAAAACTGGAACTTCAAAAAATCGTTGGGATTTTGATGAAGAAAATAAATTGCCAATAAGTCTACCGTTGTGGTTAATAAGGCTGCCAAATTAACAAATCTACCACTTAAAATCTGCCACATCACAAATACATAATTCTGCCAAAAAAAATTATTCTAGTAAGAAATCTACCGTAAAAATAAAAATATGCCATCACTAAAATTAAATATGTTGTCACTATAAGTTTAGTATAGTAATAAATAAGTTTGTATTAGTCTGCCATCAATAGTAAAAAGTTTGCGACGATTGAATAAATCTGCTACCAATAAACTCAATAACTCTGCCAATATCTGACAAATCTACCGTCATTATTAACAAATCTACCAAATAAATATGTCATACACTTTAAATCTGCCAGACATAAATAAATATACCGTTCACTAAACAAATCTGCTGCCCGATGAACAAGTCTGCCAATCAGAAAATAAATATACTGAAGAAAATAAATATACTAAAAAAAATTAAATATTAATACTATATAATATTGTAAAAAATAATAATATAATATTTATGGGTTTCTCAAGTTTTGAGATACAGTATCTCAAAAAAAAAACTCAAAAAAAAAAACTTAAAGAAACATTCAATTAACAAATCGTAAAAAAGAATCGATCAACTTATAGTAAAAAAACTAGGAGCAAAGGGAAGTGGACATGAAGATACGAATCTTCTTTTGTATTATAGAAAGTGGAAATATGAGTTTATATAAGATCTTTTAAAGGTTAGGCAAATAAAATAATAATTATTTTACATGAATTACTTATATTAAAACAAAATCAAATGTGAGTTTTTCTTTGTGAAGCTATTTTAATGAGATGTGAGTTTAGATTTGAGGATAACAATATTATTTAATATATAAAATTAACTATTAAAATAAACATATTGGTTAATCGGTTCGGTTTGGTTTTAAACCTAACCGAATCAAACCATTCGGATTGAAGAAAGCGTCAACCAAACGGTTTGTACATGGGTTTGGATTCGGTTTGGATTGGTTTGGGTTCGGTTCGGTTAAATGCCCACCCCTAAGTATCTCTAGGGGTGGGCATTTTGGTTTATTTTCGGGTTCCGTTCGGGTTCGGTTCGGTTCGGTTTGTTTGGTTTTAATAAAACTCTAGTCAAACTCAACCATAGTTAGTTTAGTTCTGGTTGTGTTCGGTTCGGTTGAGTTCGGTTTGGTTTTACTGCTGTTCGGTTTTTATTTCGGTTTAAAAAAACAATAAACTTAAATATTTATATTAAATTTCAAAAATAAAACTCAAAAAAAAAAACTTAAAGAAACATTCAATTAACAAATCGTAAAAAAGAATCGATCAACTTATAGTAAAAAAACTAGAAGCAAAGGGGATGTTACAATATTATAATATAATTTATATTTTATATTTTTTTGGAACTCCATTGAGATACCCTCAATGGGGATGCTCTTAAATAAGTCTATCATTTTTACATAAGTCTCCCACCATTGGAACGGCAGACTTATCGCGCAGACTTGTTATGATCCGAAAACTCCAGTGGCACCCTCCATAATTAAATGACTGGTTTTTTCGTAATTAAATGCAATTTCTGCTGACGTAGAAAAAAAATAGTAATGGTAGTTTCGTAAATACGTTTTTCCTAACAAATTATTATAAGGTTATAATAGGCACGAAAAATATTCTAGTACTTTCATAAAAATGGGGTTTAATTTATCATTTTGATATATTCCAAGGTTATTATAGTAACTCATCCTAATATATTTACAGATTTAATCATATCAAAATTGTATTCATACATTCATTCCTTTATAATAAAATATATTATTGTACATACAATAAAATATATTTTCTTATTTATAAGTTGAGGCTCTTTTTGGTTATAAATATTGTAAATTTTTTATTATTAGTTAGTTACATTCTCATTTTAAATAGAGATAATTAGTCAAACAATCTTAGAAAATTTATTAATTACTAAAACAACTATTTGAAAAGAGAGTTTACTAAAACAATGCTCAAAATTGGTAAATGACTTTTAACCCTGATTTTTTTATTTTTAATAACGAAAATGTCATTAGTATTTAAGAAAAAAAAATTATAATAATAATAATAAAAAAAAATAAAAACTTAAAATCTATTTTTTATTTTTATAATAAAAATGTGTTTGCGATCGGTGTTTACAAATGGCATTTGCAATCAGCATTTGCGATCGCCGTTTGCAACTGGCGTTTGTGACCTGTGTTTGCGATTGGCGTTTGAGATTGGCAATTGCGATTGGCGTTTGCGTTTAAAATTATGGTACGTTTTTGGGACTATTTTATATGTTATGGTAGAGTTATTTGCAATATGCAAAAAAATACGTTTATCATTAGTGGTAGACTTGTTTTCTAAATGATGGTAGACTTGTATATCGACCGGTGTTGCATTAGAAATTCGTTGTATGTAACATACAACATACAAGTCTACAATGATATGTAAACATAAATGTCTACCATCATTGTATGTAAAAATACAATTCTACCATCATTATATGTAAGAATACAAGTTTACCATGATTGTATCATTGTATGTAAACATACAAGTCTACTATCATTGTATGTAAGCATACAAGTCTACTATCATTGTATGTAAGCATACAAATCTACCACTGTAAACCTACCACCATAGTAACCATTAAATCTACCAACTGAATGTTGTTTTAGTAAACTCAAAAGATTGAATAACTCTACCGCCTCAATAATAAGTCTACTACTTATTATCAATTTGCCATCAATAAAAATAAATCTAGAATCCAAAACTCGTGTACTTCCACCTCCTATGACAAAATAAATCTACCAATCAATTATATCTACGAGTTAACTCTACCATTAGATTACTAAGTCTAATCACCCAAAAATAATTCTAACACCATTGGCGTTAACTCTACCAATCATATTATAAATCTTCCACTCCGAAATATCTCTACCATCAAAGAAAAATAAATCTATGAAATAAGTCTACAATTATAATATTAAATCAACCGTTCATGTACTAAACCTGCCGACTTAAAATAAGGATACCATACCGTTTATAAATCTACCAATAATTAAACAAATCTATCATCACTAGAATGGTAGACTTTCCATTTTTGGCGGGAACTTTTTTTTCTGATTCTGCCTACGTGTCAAAATATAGTAACGACAGTTTTGTAAATACGTTTTTTGTCATCAAATGAAAAAAAAAAAAAAATAGATACAGGAGATTGTTTTAGTAATTATGAAAGATTGACATCTTTTCGGTCATAAATGAACTTTCTAAGGTTGTGAAAATAAATTTCTCTTTTAAATATTAGAAGGGAATACCTCTGATTAGTTAGTTATTTTTCCATTTTAAATACTATAATGTCTACGCGGACGAGTCATCTAGTATCATTATAAAACATAGAATTAAAGGACAATTCGTTAACCAATAAGGAGACACACAAAGGAACGAGATTTGGTTCTATTTAAGGTACAATCTCTGAAGAACTTACTTAAGTAATCAATGAGCGAAGTACTTCACAGGAACAAGTAGAAGCTCATTTTTCTTACTTACATCCAGGAGATTCTTCCATGTCGATATCTTCAACCACCATGCCTTCGGGTAACTTCCAATTAAAATGATACAACACATTCGCAAGACCAAACTCCACCATTGTTGTTCCCATGTAAATTGCAGCACATATTCTCCGACAACCCCCAAAAGGTAACAGCTCGAAGTTCTGTCCTTTTGCATCAATTATGTCATTGTCCATTAACCTCTCCGGGAGAATCTCCTCTGGGATCATGCCCGATAGCCCAGACATTCGCATGGAGCCGTGTCTTGGGTTGTATCTTGTAGCCATTGATCTCAAATTCAGATATTACTTCTCCATGTTTCTTTGATCACTATTTTCAAGTAATTTAGCTGATCTATGTCATCCAAACTGATCATGGATTTGTTCCCCATTTGGTTTCTGATATCAGATTGAACTTTCTTCATCGCTCTAGGGTTTCTAGCAAGTTCTGCCATTACCCATGTCATTATTATTGCAGAAGTGTCGATACCTCCTAAAAGAATGTTCTATTTACAAGAACATATAAAGAAACATGTAAGAATCTCATATATTAATTGCAAGTGGATTGCGAAAACAAGTAAAAAATGTTTGAATTAAAATTCGGAAATTTAACAATTTTCGATAAAATACTAAGATATATAATGTGCTTTTAAAAAATTATATGAAAACATATACTCATTAATTACATAATTTAATAATAATATACATTGATACAAACATTTTTAACATAGTTTACTGAATATGAGGGTAGTGTTTGCTATTTCTTAAAATCAAAGTCGCATTGGAATTCATTTCTAATTTTTATCAATATATCAAATATTTCTAATGTTGTATAATTATATAAATTTAAACAATGAATAACGAAAGTTGAAACTTGTAAGGGCAAAAAAAAAAAATTGTTAAAGAAAAATATGTTTAAATTATTAAATATGAATTCATCGGTTAGTTAATAGTTCTTCTAATGTTAAATAAAAGTTGTTTAGTTCTTACTTCTAGAATCAGATTTGAAGTTTCATTTGTAAATCATTTTCCCGGCCGGTTTGGACAACCAACCTAAAGGTCTTATTTTAATGTGTGATTGATAAAATTTTAATTTTTATGATTTTACTATATTTTTATATTAATAATGTTTATATCAGTGTATATTATTATAATCTTATCTTATTTTACTATACCTAAAGGTCTTATTTTACTGTAAAATAAGACAGGATTAATTTATAGGATCACTTGGCAACCAAACTTGATTTTACTATATCTTTTTTATAGTTTTTGTAAAACCCGAAAAAACCGGATTGAAGAAAAGCGAATTAAGGAGAATATAAATGATATATGTATATATAAAACGATTTAAAAAGAACACAGAATCGAGATATGATCTCTCTCTTTAATTCATAAAATCTTCTGCAGTGTGGAGGATCTGTGAGATTCTGAATCCCAGGATAAAACTGTGTTAGACTATAGTCGCGACAATCGACTATAGAATCTACGAACCAAGAATTCTACGCTATACTCTCGAGACACTTACTGAAAAAAGAGAGAGAGAGAGAGAGATTGCTGGAGTTTTTCTTTCTGATGTTTCAGAGATGAGTGAGTGAAGAATGAGAAGAGGCTTGTATATATAGCCAAGAGAGAGAGGTGATCAGCTCCTCTATCATAAAGACAGGGCACAGATCGTGGGCATTCACAAGGCGTTATGTCAGGGCGTGGAGCGCAAGACACGGAGCCATTATGATTCTGCAATAAAGGAGAAATATTTTGATTTCGTTTTTGATTTCAAAACATGCTGACTTTCGTCTTGATATTGACCAAAAGAATCTGATCATCTTAGAGCCCAAGAGCCAAATATAAAGTCCACGAGCCCACGAGCCCACGAGCCCTCGAGCCACGTGCCGTGCCGAGCCGAGCGAGCGGCGGCGGCGCGCGCGTGTGGCTTAGCCATCTCTCTTTCTAGGTGCACACTTTTGAACATAGAAGTGTGTGTCCTCTCTTATATATCGCTTGATTTTTATAATCTAAGCAATGTGGGACAAATGATAAAACACACTTAAACTCTTTGGCCCAAGTGGTTTATCATTTGTCCATTTCTCATCACATTTTACCAATTAATCTTGTAATTAATTTGGCCCATGAAGCCTTAATTAAACTAGATTTTTATTGGTCCAACAATCCCCCACATGAATAGAAATGACTCTAATCAAAAGAAGATTTTGACAGACTCGAAGGACTCTACTGACTAGACTGACTAGACTAGACAGACGGACTATTCGAGAGTATAAGCGAAAAATCACTGTGTCTGAGATGGTTGCATTTTTCAGCTTTGAACCACTCATTTTTAATATCTGTCGGGTTTACTTGGCCAGATGGTGAACATGATGTCTTGAACCATCCAGATTTTTGTGTAAACCTAGACAACAGTCATAACCCAGTTTCATTTTCTCGTAGAACTTGGTTCTCTATTGTGTTCATTTTGGCCTTGAACATGCCTGGTATCATGAGTGAATTCAGAGAATATAGTCTTTCGTTCATTCTCCTAGAAATGGCCTTTTTCTCACTCACTAGGTGATATGTCATTAGTCTTTGTTTTATAAAGTATCATGTAATACTCCACGAATATATCAAAGTTATGGTGAATATCATTAAAAGCAACGCTTATCCTTTTTATACAGGAAGCACTGTATATCATCTTAGGAACTGGGTAATTTCCAGTTCTTGTAAGTAGAGTTAGTTTGAATTAGTTGTCCCTTTGAACTTATTTTCTGGGATCTCCAGTCATGTAAGTAGGGTTTCCATCAAAACTTTCTCTTTAATTAATAGGCTTTAAACCCATTCGTGTTGATGATTTAACTACTTGATGTCTTGGCAAACCTTTAGTAAACGAATCAGCTAGGTTTTCTACCGATTTTATGTAGTCTACTGTGATTACACCAGTTGAGATCAAGTGTCGAATGGTTTTATGTCGTCTCCGGATATGACGAGATTTACCATTGTAAAGAGTGTTCAGTGCCCGTGCAATAGCCGATTGGCTATCACCGTGTACACGTAGTGCCGGGACTGGTTTCTCCCACATGGGGATATCTTCCAGAAAATTTCGAAGCCACTCTGCTTCTTCTGCAGCTTTGTCTAATGCTATGAATTTAGATTCCATAGTTGATATAGCCAACAGAGTTTGTTTGAAAGATTTCCAGGACACTGCTGCACCGCCTAGTGTAAAGAAATATCCACTTGTGGATTTAGAGTTTTTGGAGTCGGATATCCAGTTTGCATCACTGTATCCTTCCAAAACTTTCGGATCTTTACCGTAGTGCAAACCATAGTTTTTAGTGTATCTCAAGTAGTTTAAAACTCTTGTTATGGCTTTCCAGTGTTGTTTGCCTGGATTACTTGTGTAGCGGCTCAGTACATTGACTGCATGTGCTAGATCGGGTCGAGTACAATTTGTTAAGTACATCAGACTACCGATAACCCGAGCATACTCCACTTATTCAATTGCTTCACCCGTATTTTTCGACAAGGTAAGCTGCAAGTCTAAAGGAGTTTTTGCCGTCCCAATAGAGTGGTTTTTGAACCTCTCTAGGATTTTCTCGGCATAATGATCTTGAGACAGAGTTATTCCGTCAGACCTCCGTATGATTTTTAGCCCTAGAATGACATCTGCGAGACCCATGTCTTTCATGTCAAACTGTCCACTAAGCATGTTTTTAGTTTGTTGGATAATATCTTTGTTGCTCCCAATAATGAGCATGTCATCTACATATAGACGGAGAAAAATATACGCACTAGGTGTAATTTTGATGTATATGCATTTATCACATTCATTAATGTGAAATCCATTTGACATCATGGCGTTGTAAAATTTTTCATGCCATTGTTTCGGGGCTTGTTTAAGTCCATATAAAGACTTCACAAGTCGACAGACTTTGTGTTCTTGTCCGGGGACTACAAAACCTTCGGATTGTTTCATATAAATCTCCTCTTCTAAATCACCATTTAGAAAAGCAGTTTTTACATCCATCTGGTAGATTTCGAGGTCTTGTAATGCTGCTATTCCTATCGGCATTCTAATTGAAGTTATTCTCGTTACCGGAGAATAGGTATCGAAGAAATCCTGACCTTTTTTTGTCGGAATCCTTGTACCATAAGGCGAGCCTGGTACTTATCAATTATGCCATCAGTTTTTTCAATTTTGTTTTGAAAATCCATCTACAGTCAAGCGGTTTAAAACCTGGTGGTAACTCGGTTAACTCATAAGTATGATGTTGCATAATCGATTCCATTTCACTATTGACGGCTTCCTTCCAATAAGATGCGTCTGGTGTAGACATGGCTTCAGTGTATGTTCTTGGTTCATTCTCGAGGAGAAAGACCATTAAGAAATCTTCACCGAAAGATTTTTCCTTACGAGCTCTTTTGCTACGTCTAGGTTCATCTTCCACTTCTTCTATATCATTAAATGATGTCCCAGAAGTGCTTGCCTCATTTACAGAGGTTGTTGCATCTCTTTCTTCACGAGTTCGCTTTGACCCTTGTTTATCCTTACAATGAAACACGTGTTCAAAGAAATATGCATTTCTTGATTCAATGATTGTGTTTACATGAATATCCGGTATGTCTGATTTATGAACTAGAAACCGATAAGCACTACTGTTGTGTGCATATCCAATGAATATACAATCAACGGTTTTAGGTCCGATTGCGGCCTTTTTAGGAGGTGGTACTGCGACTTTTGCGAGGCACCCCCACACTTTGAGGTATTTATACGAATGTACATTACCTTTCCAAAGTTCATATGGTGTTTTACCAGTGACTTTGTGAGGAATTTTGTTAAGGATATAGTTTGTGGTGAGCAAAGCTTCCCTCCATAGATTCTGGGCTAATCCAGATTCCTGTAACATTGCGTTCATCATTTCTTTTAGAGTACGGTTCTTTCGTTCCGCAACTCCATTGGATTCTGGTGAATAGAGAGCAGTGGTTTGATGGATAATACCTTTTTCAGTACAGAATGCATTAAAAGGTCCATCATATTCACCTCCTCTATCACTTCGAACTATTTTAATAGTTTTTCCAAGTTGGTTTTCGACTTCGGTCTTGTATTTTTTGAATGTTTCCAAGACTTCGTCTTTGCTACGTAATAGGTATACATAGCAGTATCTTGTACAACCGTCTATGAATGTTATAAAATACTTTTTACCACCTCTTGTTTGTACAAATTTTAAGTCGCACAAATCTGTGTGTATTAAACCGAAAGGTTCGGTTGTTCTTTCAACATGAGGTGATGGTGTTTTTGTAAGTTTTGCTTATACACAAGTTTCACATTTGTCTTTGTTTATTTTGCATTTCGGAATTAGGTTCAAATTAATTAATCTTTGAATGGATTTATAATTCACATGTCCTAATCGTTCATGCCAAATGTTATCAGACTCAGTCAAATAAGCAACTTGGTTCTTTTTCATTGAAACTTTGGAAGTAGTTACATTATTGTTACAGAGGACTGTCTGAACACACATTTTGACAAGTCCGTACTTTTCATAACCCTTGCCTACAAAAATACGATGCTTCTTGATGATCAGCTTGTCGGACTCGTAGTTGGCGGCAAATCCATGCTTGCCCAATATGGTCCCTGAGATCAAGTTCTTCCTCATGTCTGGCACGTGTTTCACATTGTTCAGAGTGAGTTCCTTGCCGGAAGTCATCTTCAACACGATTTTTCCCGTGCCTTCAATCTTGGATTTTGACACGTTCTCCATCTTGAGCTGATTATCACCCTTGCTCTTTTGATAGGTGCTAAACATCGTCTTATCGATGCATATGTGGGTAGTGGCACTGGTGTCGTACCACCATTCCTTAGGGTTTTCCTTAGCACATGTCAGCTTCGGTCAGGTTTGCTTGAGCGTCCTTGACCTTTTGACGACATTCGGAAGCGAAATGCCCCTCCTTGTTGCAGTAGGTACACTTCCCTGCAAATTTGGCACAGGTTTGTTGGGAACAAACTTGCCTTTTCCCTTCCTCTTATACTCCGCTACATTAGCATCATGAGTGACATCCGTGATGGATTTTTGCTTGAGCGACTCATTTTGCAGCTTAGATATCAAGTTTGACAAAGTCAAAGCCTTTTGCTTATGATCGAGATAGTTCTTGAAGTCTACCCAATTATGAGGTAACTTCTCGATGAAACAATTCACTGTGAAGGTTTCACAGATCTTCATTCCTTCATCGGATATCTCTTGGATAATCATTTGGATCTCATGAACTTGCTCCATGATGGGTTTTGAATCCACCATTTTGTAGTTCAGAAATTTTACAGCAGCGAACTTTCCAGAGCCCACATTGAAAGACTTGTACTTCATATCCAGAGCATTCCAGAGAGCCTTGGAGGTTGAAAACTCACTGTACACGTTGTACAGCTGGTCAACCAGGCGGTTCTGGATGTAGCCTTGGCACAAGTAGTCTCCATGGTTCCATGCCTCAACACTAGCCAGAGCTCGGGGATCAGTATTGTCCGAAGGCAAAACAGGTTTGCTCTCCTTGAGATACTTTTCCAATTTCAGTGTGGTCAGAAAGAAATGCATCTTTTTCTGCCACGACTTGAAGTTGGTCCCATCGAACTTATCTGGAGTGATAGCAGCGAGGGAAGGCACAACGGAGGTTACAACAAAGGTTTGCAATGGAAGACCATCCCTGATTTGGGGCGTCAACGCACTGGATCCTATTCCCGAGAGAACGTTGTCAGCACCGATAGTCATGATCTGTATCAGAAGATAAACAGAATAAGTAACGATAAGTGAAAGTGATAGCTTTATAAAGCGTTTTAATCACTATATAATTCTGTGGAATTTAACCAGAAGGTTTGTTTCCCAGAAATTATTCAAGAAACGTTTCATGAAACTCGCCCAAAGGCCTTCACGGAAATCGTTTATGAATTTTACATATTAAAAAAAAAAAATTCAGATTAGATTGAAACCTTCCGCGAAATCGTTATAAAAACGTTTGCAGAACTGTTTCAGAGATAAAAAATAAATTTTTTTTTTTTTTGTTTTAAAACGTTTTTGAAATAGTTTACAAAACAGATCGCAATTCTCAATCCGATTCAAGCGATAAGCAGGAAGCGGATTTTTATGAATTAAGATTGTAAGAACCAAAAAAACCGGATTGAAGAAAAGCGAATTAAGGAGAATATAAACGATATATGTATATATAAAACGATTTAAAAAAAAACACAGAGTCGAGATATGATCTCTCTCCTTAATTCATAAAATCTCCCGTAGTGTGGCGGATCTGTGAGATTCTGAATCCCATGATAAAACTATGTTAGACTATAGTCGTGACACTCGACTATAGAATCTACGAACCAAGAATTCTACGCTATACTCTCGAGACACTTACTGAAAAGAGAGAGAGAGAGAGAGAGAGAGAGAGAGAGAGAGAGAGAGAGAGAGAGAGAGAGAGAGAGAGAGAGAGAGAGAGATTGCTGGAGTTTTTCTTTCTGATGTTTCAGAGATGAGTGAGTGAAGAATGAGAAGAGATGAGGCTTGTATATAACTTGCAGTAAAAATATGCTGCATAAACTGCAGATTTATGTGGTGAGTTTGCTTTTACTTAGCATTTTACAGAAGAGGCTGGGAAAAGTATATTTGGATTCTACGGTTTAGGGGGAAAATTGAAAATTCAAATATCTTTGAATTTTTAAACATTATCAATCTCGTGGCAAATACGGGCTCATACCCATATATAGAACTGATCCTAATGGTACTACCGAAAATAAACGTTAAAAAAGCACGCATTTGTTATATAACAGAAGAATCAAAGGACAACGTATAAGTGTAGTGTTAATTACATTTCTATCCATTTGGCATATCTCGCCACGTCATCATTATTTAGTCGCAAACCAATGGCAGATCAATAGCAAACCAATGGCAGATCAATAGCAAACCAACGGCAGATCAATAGCAAAACTAAATAGATAAATGTGACAATTGCAAAACTAAATAGATAAAAAAACAGGTGATATTCTACGAAGTGTCCGGGGAACGGTCGCGCTTCATCCCTCCAGAACTCCCAGGAACATCGCAGCCAACGTCGGCTGATCCAAACTTGCCACTTATACGATCCAAGAACCTTGACTGCTGGGTCAAAGTTGTTGCCACAATCCTAACCGAATCCACAGCCCTCTCCACATTCTGAAGCCGAGTCTCCAAACCACATATTTTGAGCACGTAGGGCTTCTCCCTCCAACTCCAACTCCTCACAACGAGGACAATGAACATTAGTGATGCGAGATGGATACATGTTTTGCCAAGTAAGCCTAAGGCGATCCAGGCTACCTGGACGGACCTCTGCTTCGTCGATATCGGCCCGAAGAGAACTCCCGTCAACTGCGGCGTCGGAGAGAAGAAACTCAGGGCGCCGGTAAGGGAGTGGAATAAAAAAAAGGGTATTAGGAAAATTGGGATATGTGCGACGGTTCTGCGTTGTTAAAACTGATGAAGCGCAACAGAGAGAAAACGCATGTTAAAAGAGTTAGCTTGATCAATTCGCCAGAGTCTAATGAATTTTTTGTAAGAGGAAAATTACCTGAATCAGACCACAAGCGGGGAAGTCCGTCAGGACCGGAATGACGAACAAAGAAGTAGTGAATCTTGTCATCATCACCACCCTCAATTTGGAGGGGAAGTTCAACTGGAGATCTGCAACCGTCACGAAGAACAAGTTCATATCTATTAGACCAGGGGTCTATACTCCTAACCTCAAAAGCCCCAAAAATCATAGTATTGGAAACAGTGATTCCAGATAAGTCCGACAGTATTTGGAGGGCGTTTATCAACCCCCATGATCGGGCATTAAGCTGGCTGGGTGCAATCCGAAGTTCTTTACAAAACTCCATCATCAAAAAAGACAGGCGATGGCGGAAACCTGCCCGAAAGGAAGACCAATAGACGGTGCTATAGCCTACTAGAGGAATCCCGGGCACATCTTGTACCTCTGGATATTTGAACCAATCCGAATTCCTTGGCAGAGCAGGAAGAACACTGTTGGGTTCGCTCCCGCCAGAGGAAGAAGAAGATGAGGAAAAGGCAGACATCGGATTCAAAGAAGATTGGTGAGACTGATGGGTAGAAAAGAAGAATAAAAGATACGCTTGCATTCTGTAGCTTTTGGATTATCTTTGTTTTGTTTGTACACCCAAAGAAAGAAGAGATCTTTTATACTCGTTGAAGGGAAACCGTATCGGTATGGAAGTCCTAATAGGTCATACTCTGCAGTAATTACTGGATGCCTCTAAGATGATGATGCGCCATGCGAAGGGCCACGTGTCGATCATCGCATTATTGAACACGAAAAACAAGCTAAATTATTAATTGTTCTACTACAATACGTCATACGTCACGTGTCGATCATTCATGATAGAATACGTTAAATAAGTAATGGCAGTGATTGCGACTACTCTTTTTATATTCTGTAATAAATTTAATAGTACTCTGCTTAGGCACCTTCTCTGCATATACTCTACGATATAACGGGTTAAATGATGGGAAGATGGACCGCTGAAATGATGGGAAGGTGGACCGTGGAAATGATAGCTAAGCAAAAAAACTGACGTACGTGGTTTTGCTTTATCCCTCTCGTCTATAAAAGAAAGAAGAACCCTCAAAATAACTTGCGGCTTCTCTTCTACTCAATCTTTTTTTTAGTCTGCCCAGTTGATTTTTATTTTTAATAGGCACATTCTCTGCATTTTACTCATTTACAGGCACATATTCAAGACATCATGGCCGCAGATCATTCGAAGAAAAGAAAAGCACCAATGTCAGACCTGGAGTTGGAAGCAGAAGAGAAGCGGAATGATGCAGTTATGGAGGCGAAAAAGGAAGGAAAGGATCGTCTGAGGGTAATTCTTCTGCTGGTGCGATCTCAAATGAGAGCGAAGGACGAAGCTCACCGCGTCAAACTCAAGTTGGAAAGAATACGGGTAAACGCTCTATGTTGGAGAAGATGATGCATGAAGAACAAGTGGTCATGGATGCTAGGCGGCAGCAGTTAGCAGAGAAAGAAATGATTGCTGAGGAGGAGCTGAGAGGAATTACAGTTTCTCGTATTGATTGGTTAAAACTTGATCTTTCGTTTATGGAGGACTAAAGTTATGTAGAACTCTTGTTATCCTAATTATTTTACTTTTCTTAAAATTTCAACAACATTTAGTTTATTTGATGTTGTTTATCTTTTCTTGGATTTGTTTTTTGTACTCTTTTCTTCGACTTGTGTTTCTGTGTGTATTCAAAACTTTCAAACTACATCTCCTTTTGGATGCACACTACGGTTGGTGCAGAGTAACCTGCATCTCGTTTTGGATGCAAACTACAGGCAGATTTTGGTGCAGAGTACAAATAGACTTAAATATAGAAGCAGAGTACCGAAAAAGTATGCCAAGCAGAGGACCTAGGTTTGGAGCATATTTTAGGCAGATTTTGAACTTATGTTTATATAAATACAAGACTGGTTGACGAAATCCACTTAAAATTACAAGAGTGATGATGCTAGATATTCCAACTTCAATGAAACTCTGCTGATTTTTATTATACTAAATGGAACGCAAATGCATACTCTTATAACAGTTATGGGCCCAGTTTATGTTGAGTGTAAGCAAAGCAGATGCAGAGTATGAGCAGGTGCTGCGTATTCTCGGTTTACACTCTATAAGCGTAGTTTATGATGCGTGAAAACGAAGAATAAGCAGAATAAGTTCTCTTCTACTAAGGAAGGAAAAACATAAATTCTGCTTGTACGCCGCAGAGTTTATGTTTTTCATCCTTAGTAGAAGAGAACTTATTTTACCCATGTTTATGCTGAGTGTAAGCAAAGCAGATGTAGAGTATGAGCAGGTGCTACGTATTCTCGGTTTACAATCTATCAGCGTAGTTTATGATGCGTGTAAACGAAGAATAAGCAGAATAAGTTATCTTCTACTAAGGAAGGAAAAGCTTAAATTCTGCTTGTACGCCGCAGAGTTTGGTTAATGTAATATTTACTAGAACAAATCTCCCTATTTACTATATACATATATTTACTAACCATGCAATTAAATTTGAACGTCGTAGGGATCGTAGATACTTGCAATAATTGACTCATCACACATGCGTTGATCGGTATACGAAGATGTCTCATCCAACACCTCCGCAGCCAGCTTCGTCCTCCAGGTCATCATTTTTGCATTACACAGTTCTCTTCCTGATAGCGGCAATCCTAACATGTGACACTCAATGTATTTGAGTGCGTATACTCCACAATCACCTACTTGTGGACGCATTTTGGAAACGTCTTTTACAATTGTGATTGTAAAAGCTGCTTGATCGTAGTCTTGAGGAAAAAACATATGAATTGCGGTAGGAACCATTTCAGCAAAAGCCCTCGCCGCTGCCACAATATCTGATTCTGGAGTATTTAAGGAATCATATATGTAGACAACCCGGTCAACCAATGATATGGCCGTCCCAACCCAATGATTCGAGCTCACGTGCAGAATGAAGTATAACGTATCAACGTCTTTGCCCAAGGCCAAATTTGTTGCGGCATAAGCTGGAAGAATACCGTGTACATTCTCGTAAGTACCACCAGGCCATCTTTCAAGCTTACGCTAGTCCTTATACCGATTCTTCCAAAGTATTTGAAATGCTGCATCCAATATAGCAATCCATGGACTCTTGAAAGAAGTAGGATTTCTCTTTAGCCTTAGTCTATACAAGTTCAGTGCTGCGTCAAGGTGCTGATAATAAAAGAAGGACAAATGTTAGGCACCAAAGCAGAGTCTACTAGACACACAACAACAACGGTCTGCCAGCTAAACATGAAATAAACACTTTTTCCATATCCACTTTTGACGAGGAAGAATGTACTTACCATATCGTGTAACCATTCCCTCGGCTTCAAAAGTAAGTTGAAGAATCCGCGGGCCGTTGTTTTCCCTCCAAATGGATAAATATTTGTTCTGTCGAAGAAAATCAACATTCAAGTTAGACTGCAAGATAAAATAGACGATCTTATAGGCTGTGTGTACTTACTCATCGGCTCTGAATATGTTCATCTTGTCCACCAGTGTTTTTTCAACATCTCCAAATACAATTTCGTAAGCAGATTTCTGGGCCAGTGGTTTTGCGTTGTTGCTAGGTACAACAGGAAGCGCAGTCGATTTGCTTAACCTTTCACTCCTCCTTGTTGTTAGCTTGTTGGTCTGGCGAAGATTTCTGGAGCTTTCGTATATTTCGATTTGAGATGTAGTTGGGTGGACTGAATCCACTGATGGTTCAATGATATTAACTGGCTGGGAGTTTCCTTTTCCTCTCCCTCTTCCTCTTCCTCTTCCTCTTCCTCTTCCTCTTCCTCTTCCTCTTCCTCTTCCTCTTTCTTCAATGATTTTAGTGTCAATCACTGAGCCTTTACCATCTTCAGCAGTGGAAGCAATTGTCTCCATGCAGACATTGGTTATCAATGCCATAATGGGATCCTTAATGCATACATTAGTTTCATCTGCTGCAACGGCATCCTTAATGCAGACATTGCTTTGATATGCGGGAGTGGCATCCTCTGCCTGAAGGCATGCTTTGGGATCATTATCTCCTTTTTCTTCTTTGGCATCTTCTGCCTTTTCACTCCCATCAATTTTTTCAACATCTCCAACTCTACCATCATCTTGAAGATGTTCTTCTTTGGCATCCTCTGCCTTTTCACTCCCATCACTTTTTTCAACATCTCCAACTCTACCATCATCTTGAAGATGTTCTTCTTTGACATCCTCTGCCTTTTCACTCCCATCACTTTTTTCAACATCTCCAACTCTACCATCATCTTGAAGATGTTTTTCTTTGGCATCCTCTGCCTTTTCACTCCCATCACTTTTTTCAATATCTCCAACTCTACCATCATCTTGAAGATGTTCTTCTTTGGCATCCTCTGCCTTTTCACTCCCATCACTTTTTCAACATCTCCAACTCTACCATCATCTTGAAGATGTTCTTCTTTGGCATCCTCTGCCTTTTCACTCCCATCACTTTTTTTCAACATCTCCAACTCTACCATCATCTTGAAGATGTTCTTCTTTGGCATCCTCTGCCTTTTCACTCCCATCACTTTTTTCAGCATATCCATCTCCATCATTACCATCATCTTGAAGATGTTCTTCTTTGTCATCCTCTGCCTTTTCACATTTGTATATTTTTTCCCCATGGAACATGTTGGGGTCAGTTTTCACCTCGTCGAGATCAACTGCTGATAAGACTAAGTATGGAGAAAATGCTAGCCAAGCAAGCACAAACTCTTGGCTCGGCGACAGAAGCAAGCAATGACGAGCCAATGTTTGGCTAGGCGACGAACCAAACTTGGCTAGGCAGGAAGAAATGGAGACGAGCCAACACTTGGCTAGGTAACAAGGAGAAAGATGGCGACGAGCCAAACTTGGCTAGGCAGGAAGAAATGGAGACGAGCCAACACTTGGCTAGGTAACAAGGAGAAAGATGGTGACGAGCCAAACTTGGCTAGGCAGGAAGAAATGGAGACGAGCCAACACTTGGCTAGGTAACAAGGAGAAAGATGGTGACGAGCCAAACTTGGCTAAGCAGAGGAAGAAGCAGGAGACGAGCCAATACTTGGCTCGGTAGCAAGGAGAAAGATGGCGGCGAGCCAAACTTGGCTAGGCAGTGGAAGAAGCAGGAGACGAGCCAACACTTGGCTCGGTAGCAAGGAGAAAAGAGTAACGAGCCAACACCTTGGCTAGGCAGGAAGAAATGGTTACGAGCCAAACTTGGCTCGGCAGCATGAAGAAACAAATGATGAGCCAACATGTTGGCAAACCAACGAACGGTGACGAGCCAACGTGTTGGCAAACCAACTACCTGGCTCGGAATTGAGAGGGACGACGAGCCCAATATCTTAACATGTCCAAAACAACGAGTCGTAAGAGATTGGTGGGCCAAGATGACGAGCCTAAGAAAAAAACCCACATCCGAGCCAGAGAAAGGAAGTTTTTCAAATATCTTTAGGAAGCAGGCCTAGCCGACTTGTTCTTGTATAAATAAGACATGTACCCCTTTGAGGAGGGGATTCGAAAATTGACCTAGCGAAACGCTTATTACTTTACAAACAGATTTCGAAACAGCTTGAATAAAAATTTCCATCTTTGGATCTCAGTTTCTTGGTTTCTTTACATAGAAGTTTGTCGAGTCCCTAAGTCTCTTTACAAGTTTTGGTTGTGCGAGTTTCGACTCCCACAGAACATATCTTGAAGATGTTCTTGTTTGGCATCCTCTGCCTCGATGCCATCTGCCTTTTCACTGCAATCTATTTTTGCATCATCTCCTACTTGTTCTTGTTTGGCATCCTCTGCCTCGATGCCATTATAAGTTACGTTTTCTTTGCCATCTCTTACTTTCTCATTTGAAAAGGAGCCAGAGGCAACAACCTTGATTCCTTCTCTTTCGTTTTCTTTGCCGTCTCCTTTGTTATCCACCGTCGTCTCTTCTTCGTCATTCTGCAAAATTTCAAAGTAATGACTGTTACATGAACTCAGCTTCAACCTCTTACACCTTAAGGGCATACTCTGCCGTATAGGATATTAAGGGATGCCAATGATGAATAGTATTGAATGCCATTATTATTCTGCCGTAACAATTACATGTCTCACATAAATGAATGATACAACGTAGGCAAATGCCATGCCCCTCTATTGTTTTACCACATCTGATAGAGCTGATATCGCATATCATGCCAGTGCTTTTATTTCAACAATTGCTGAGTTGGACATACCATGCGATTGTCAGGTTTTAGTTTGTTGTTAGAGAAGCGAGTATCTTGCTCGAAACAAGTCATCCTCTCCATCAGCTTTCCAACGACCTGTGCCAACTTGTTTAAGGTTTCACCCAAAACAGCCTGCTGTTCCATGCTGGTTCGTTGCTGTTCCAAATTTACTCGTTGCTGCTCAAGTCTGGCGTTTTCAATTCTAGCTACAACTGCGTCAAACTTGGTCTGCTATTTATCCAGGATAAATTCAATGATGTCGACGACCTCTGTTGAACCAGTAGATGGGATTTTAGCTACAGAGAACTTCGGTTTCATGACATACTGTCGACCTCTGTTGAACCAGAGAACTTCTTCTTCTTCTTCTTCTTCTCCGCTTCCTCTCCCTCTTTTCTCCATCTCGCTCTTCAATTCCATTCCTCTTTTTCCCTTTTCCTCTCTTTCCTTCATTATCTACTTTCCTTTTTTTTCCAGTGCGGTTTTCTGGGACTGGCGGCGTTTTTGAGACGCTCCATTTGATGTCCGACAATGGCTGGCTAGAGAGAATGTATTTGATGAGATTATCAAGCTTGACATCTATTACATCGTTACCTTTCCAACGTGGATAGATTTCTGCCCGGGATCTGTCACACATAGTAGTTACAATCACCTACAAAACAGTTATATGGTTACATAAATGTCAGCCAGAAGTCAGCCAGAAGTCTAGCGATGGTAATATGTAAACTTGTGGCAGAGTCTTTTTGCAGACGCTGCCACTGTGGCTTACTCTGCCAAAACTCTACATTTTTACTTCAACAAACTATGCCAAAGATATACATACCTCTTCACTCGAGAAGATCTTCTCCATATCGGGTCTGCCAACTTTTCCCTTGTATCTTAGCAGATGTGTACCTTCAAAAGCTATAGGTGTTCCCAAATTTTCTCCCACTTTGGGCACATAAGCATACGCCCAGACCTGTAGAACTTGCACGAACCCCTTCAAAACATAAGAGTCTTGCCATATCTTCTCTTTAGTTAATAACTTAACCTGCTCAACAAGATCTTTGTAAGCAACCCTCCCCCAGGGATACCCTTCGAAAGTTGCCAAATCTATCACCAATCTAGCTAGGTTAAGGGGAATTTCGGTACGCCGATCAACACCCAACAGCCCGTTAGACAGAATAGCTAGGTAACTAAGCCTAATTCTATCTTCCCTGGACCAAGATTTGCTTATATCTCCACCATGCTTCATACACAATTTCACTATGTCCTCAATACAAGGGCTAGGACAGCGTATTTTGAGAAGACCCCGAAAACGATTCCAGCTTTGGTGATTAGCTTCGGAAGATACCAACCCATCCAACTGCGTAATTTCATTACAGTTAAGACCTGAGATCTCTTCAAACTTGAAGAGCGAGAACCGTGCTGGCTGCCCCGCGATCAAAAACCACAACTCAAATGGGCTTTCACACTTCAATTGTTTGCAAATAAGATGGTGATGCACAAATTTCGCACTCCATCCGAAACCCAACTTCTCAACTTACAAATAACTCCTAGCGGTGACTTGCGGACATAATCCCACACTTCCTCACCCACTACACCTTCCACCAGTGAAAGATGATTGAACTTCGAACTGTAGTTTATTCTGGTATTTGGATCTGGCTCGTTTCCTTTGGAAAAAATAATGGCAGGAAAATCCATCTCGTAATCATTCATATACATGATATATTCGAAGGAGAAATATCGGAGAAATGAAGAGATCGGAGAATTATCGGAGAAATGAAGAAAATGAAGAAAGAGATCGACAAAATTGAAGATATGCTCCTCTGCTCTAGGGTTGCCGAGGGGAAGTAGAAGAAGAGTCAATGTTGTGTTTTCCAAGCTTTCTGGGCTTCATGGGCCTGAAACAACTGCTTTGAGCCCCGAATATATATTGTGGAAATATTTTAAAACTAATATTACCTAATTAAGACGGCGCCCCCTTTTGTCGTACAGTTAAGCCAGCGCCGCCTTTTTCTTTTAGTAGAAACTCTTCAAAAACACTGCGCTACATCGGCATACAGTATGCGAAACCCTAAACCACTCAAAACGAATTAAAAACTTCGATTAACATTTGTTTAGACGTCATAACTCCAAAGTGATCTTCAATCTAAGTGTTTAAAAGCTTATTTACATTGAAAACACAGAATGGAAGAAAAATCAATAACCGTGGTAAATACCAAGGAAGGAAATGTTTCACATAGTGTCGTGTTGAACAAAGATACACGAAGAAACATATGATAACGATTTTTTTTGTCTGAGTTGTTCTTTTTAACATAAGTTTTACTTTGAAACCAGTAAGAAATAATGTATGAAGGTAGTGGAAGTATATACAAACATACAACAACAAAAAATCACTACAAACGAATTCTCCTATATTAATCTGCATTCAGTCTGCCGTTGGCGACATTCATTCAGTCTGCGATACCCTAACCACTCGGTTTTCACTGTGGAGTTTTTCTTTTTAACATAAGTTGTACTTTGACAACAGTTAGAAATTAAAGAAATAATGTATAAAGGAAGTGGAAGTATATACAAATATACATCAACAAAAACTCTCTACAAACGAATTCTCCGATTGCGATCTGCCTTCGGTCTGCCGTTGGTGATATTCAGTCAGTCTGCGATACCCTAGCCACTCGGTTTTCACCGAGTTTCTCGAGTTTTCTCGTTTCGGCTTATACCGATTAATGCACTACTGGTGATTGTCTTCTGCCGTTGGTGATACATTAAGGGGTAGCGCTAGTATTTTCAAAATTATTTTAGAACATAACTAAAATTATTTCACAACCACGAGCACTTCAACAAGAATCAGTCACCATTCTTTTCAAGGCACCTGCGAGTTTGAGGAGTGGACACAAGAAGGGTTCAAGCACTTGAAGGAGTTGGAGGATATATGGACTACTTGACCTACCCCGCGCCAACCATGCATTTCCTTGCCACGGTGAAGTTCATTGAGGATGAAGCGAATGGACATGGATATGTCTACTTCATGGTTGGGCCAACCCAATACTCACTCACTTTCGGCCCGTTTCCCTAACAACACGCTCGTATAGCGCTTCATGAATGAGGACGAGACGCCTTTGTGTTGTTTCTTCCACCCCTTCAAGATTACAACTCTGATCACTTCTAATAAAACTGTTTATGAGTTTATGTTTGTTTTTTTTATTTTTGTCGGGAATTTATGTTTTATTATGAAGAAACATAAGTGCAAAGCTAATTGGAAGGAGTCAATGTTCAGCTTTTTTTTGTAATGAATTATCCTAAAGTCTGATACCAGTCTGGCTTTGGTCTACCGTTAGGTGGTTTGGTCTGCGAAACCCTAACTGTAAAAAAGCACAGTAGTGTATACCAAATTTTTGCATAATATAAGTAGAATATAAACAGTATTTGCGTATACTTTGCTTCCAACGGCAGAGACTGAGAATGCTTTATTTTTCTTCTGCGAGTAAAAGCAGAGACTGCGCATACTCTTTTCTCTCTCTACTTGTACTCTGCGTAGTCTACATTTACTTGCGTTGCAAATGTCAACATGCAGACAGTGTGCCACCGGTCCGCGGTAACTCTGCTGGTCTTAAGGAGTAGCGCTGGTATTTCCAAAAAAAGTGTACTAGTTCTACAATTTTCCCTACGAGGGTACCACGCTTGACATTAAAGTTGGAAAACGTACCATTTTGAACTATTTCTTTTTTTTTTATTATATGTAAAATTTATTTTGTTACAATTTATAAACAAATATTTTGTAAAACAAAAATTATTTTGCATTTCATGAAATTTAAAACATACAAAATATGGATTTTGAAACCGGAAAAACGATTAGTTGTAATCTTGAGGGGTGCCAAATTTGTGCCATATATGCTCAACCAAATCAGCTTTCAATTGTTGATGCATTGTTTGATCACGAACTCGATTTCGAATGCCCATCATATTTCCGAGATTTGAAGGCATATCTGTAGAAAACGTGAAATCAACTTGTGAAGTTCTGTTTGCTTCTGCTTGTGCGAATTCGGATACATCAAACTGAGTGTACCCATCTCGTTCGTCTTCTACTATCATATTGTGAAGTATTATAGATGCTCGCATAATCTTTCCTATTTTTACCTTATCCCAAATAAGAGCTGGATTTTTTACAATGGCAAATCGAGCTTGCAAGACTCCAAAAGCACGCTCGACATCTTTACGAACAGCTTCTTGATATTGAGCAAATAAGGATGCTTTCGGACCTTGTGGAATTGGAATAGATTGGATAAATATTGCCCATTTAGGATAAATTCCATCTGTGAGATGGTGCTGCTTTGTTTACATGTATCGGAACAAATATATAGAAAGGAAAGTGAACATTGTTTCAACTTATTTTGTGGTTTACATTCATTCAAAAGAAAGGCGTGGTAAACTTTAATTTTGTGGTACAAATTCATTATCAAACTTCTGTTGGTACAAATTCACCATTTTAAATGCTCATATATAATCATAGTAGAGGTATCCGCGTCCTGTACGGCCATTAAGGTTTTGAGAATTATATTGTATACAAATCTACCATTAATTTTTTAGCAAATTAAAGGGTACTAAACCCTAATTTGGGAGCCTAAACCCTCACAAATACACATAAAATAGTAAAAATAATTTATATTTATTGCAAATTAAGAGGTACTAAACCACAATAGGTAAGCTTAAACCCTCACAAATGCATGTAAAATATTGAATAATTTAGATATATTGTGTTAGTTATGATCGGTTTGATTTAGTCTTTTGGTTTTTTATATTTTTTCTTACTGAAAATATTTTATTGAAACTTACCTTAACAAACAAAATAAAACTATGATTCGATTCGGTTAGACTATGTAAAATTTTGGTCCGTATATAATGTTGCCGAATAAACTAAAGTGTTAATTCGACTTGATTTTTAGTTAAAAATCTCAATTAATTGTGGGTAGTTAGGTTAATTTTCGCCAGTCGTTTTGACGGGAATATAAATATGATTTTACAAATCTATGCAATGTATGTTCGTCTCTTTGAATGGGTTATGATCCTATATTAATCTGTTAATATGGAATTATGAGAATATTATAACTTATAGACCCGAATGTTATTCGTTTATGATCGTGCGTTCCTTTGTTAAAAAATAAAAAAGAAATTGCGTTTAGTTGTTATATACTAAACGGTCCAGTGATTTCACGAAGCTAAAATAAAAGGCGTAAATATATATTACATGCATTAAGATTTATAATACATATTTTATGACCAAATTTTTGTTTTATATAAATAATTTTTGTTTTTGTTGTATATAAATATACTTTTTACATTTTTATCAAATTAAGGGGTACTAAACCCTAATATATGAGCCTAAACATTCACAAATGTACGTAAAATATTGAAAACAATTTATATTTTTAGCAAAATAAAGGGTACTAAACCCCAATAGACGAATCTAAACCCTCACAAATGCACTTAAAATATTGAATGATTTAGATATACTTTGTTATTTATGGTCGATTTGATTCAATTTGTCAGTTTTTTTCCAGGTTGGAAACAGTCTACTGAAACTAACTCAAACAGACCGAATAAAACTATGATTCGGTTCAATACGATTCGTATGTAATGTTTTCGAATAAAACTAAAGTATTAATTCGATTTGGTTTTTAGTCAAAAATCTCGATTAATTGTGGATAGTTCGATTAATTTTGGTTTAATTTCAGCTAGTGTCGAATAAAAATTATAAAAATTTTGATAGATTTAAATTATATTCGCATATATACGAATAATTTGATGAGAGCATAAATGTGATTTTACAAATTTTCACTGTTTGTGACATTTTCTTGTTAACTATAGGACACAAGACGTAATTCATTGTTAACATGGATTTCTCTGTAAAATATGTGAGAAAATAGACTTTATATGGTCCTGTGAAGATATATTGTGTGCCAAGATACCATTGGCTATTCAAGAGGAAGATAAAAAACAAAAACACAACACATAAAAAATGAAACTAAATTGCAAATAATGTGCCATGTCTTATATAAGTAAGAATCTGAAGTTTTAACATATTCAGTCCTTGGTTTATCAGCCTCTACATCATTAACAGAAGAGGCTTTATTAATGATAGTCTCACCATCTTCATCATCCTCATCACTATCATATTCACTAAATAAATCATCAATGCTTCCCAATACCACCCTCATCCAAATTCAAATTTACTATGCTTCTTTTTTGCTGCCCAATCCACAGCTCAGAATTTAAAAATCCAAATCCGTGTGCTAAATTATATAAATTAGCGCTTCTCTCCCACTTCCGCTCCGAAATCATAAAGAAATTCAACAATTTACATCAACATGAAAAGAAAAATTTGTAAAACAACTGGGGCAGAGAACACGGTAGAATCACATCAAAAAAAAAATATATATAACTTAAAAACTTGAGATGGATGAGTTAATGGATTGGAGAGATTGAATAAAACCTCAAGGATTGTCTCTTCTTCGCCATCAGAATCTTGTCCGGCCCGATGCTTCCTTGTGATTGTTTCAGGATAAATTTTCTTCCTTTGAGTATGATTCTTCACACTCTCTTCAGCCAAAGCATCACAAAAAGGTCTGTGTTATAAAGCTACCTCTCCTACAACAAAACCCATTCCACAAGTTAGTAAAATTCAGAAGATCAAATCTTGGAGTTTTTAAAATATCAAATCGCACCTATAAAACGGAGTTTCACAATCGCATTTATACTCCTTCGTGCCACAAATCTTCGAATGTGCTTTCCAATCTGATTGAACAACATACTTCTTTGAGCATTTCTCGCACTTCCATTTCTTTCTTCCTCACTTCTTTACTCGATCTCTGTCTTTCCATGGTAGATTGTGACCACGACGTTGGAGCTGAAGATTATGGCCTCCAACCTTCAAGAAACAGAACCCAAATCATCAAATACGCTTATAACTCTCTGATTGTAAGATCCCAAAAATACATATTCACAAAATCAAATATTTGGCCCAATTCAAATGTATAAAAGACCAGATACAATCATATACAGTATTGAGAATCTAGGATTATCAATCTTTAAACCATTTCAATTATCAAAATCCCAGGTTCCAAATATTTAATCCGAATATCTTATCCTCTCTTTCAGGAACCCCAAAATCAAATTATGCATCTTTCATCGAGAGAATCATAGTAGATTTTCGCAAACACTAGATATGATAACATAAGAGGAACATATTCGAAGAATTAAAAAATCTTATCACCTTTACAAAAGCGCCTTTAGGATTGATCAACTCCATTTTATCCATGACCAAGTCAATGATAGGTCTTCTCAGCACTAACTCCATATGGTTCAATTGTAAAACTAAATCCCTTTATTGCAAAATTCAGAGACGAATCGATTCGTCGCCACAATTGTAAAACTATCACTTCCACGTATGGATCTGATTAAGCAGAACCCAAACCCAAATGACAAAAATAAGTGAAAACGAAAACGTAATTTCAAATTAAAAACAAAAACAAAAAGTCAGAGGTGGATTTTGGTTCCCAGAAAAAATAGAGGAATTATCTAAATCAACCGGTATGTGCAAACCAAAAAACCAAACCGACACAAAACTCGACCTTTTTCCATCATAGATTCGACACAAAAGCTAATCGCAACTCAATCTTGGGTTTATCATCTGCTTCTTCTCTCGCTCTCCTCCAACTCGATATTTTACAAACCATACTGATAAAAGACATCAAATATTGAATAACTTAAACAAAAATGATAAAACATGAAAATGACAAGCTAATCTTCGTTTTCAGTATCACTTTGATGACTTTCATTTAAATCTGCACTTTGTCCTTGCGAGTTCCCCCATATATTGAATAAACCTCAACGTCTATGTGTCTGTGAATTCTGTTCAGTTTCAAACTAGTGTGTGAAACCGAGATTTGGTGATGATGCTTGTTGAACGTTTACTAAAGTTTCTACTGTTGCACCTTGTGAAACTTCTTGCTGAGGATTCTCCATATTTTCTACTTGACCGCCAAGGGTAAATCCATATTGAAAATTTGGTAGAGTCGTTCCCGAAGAACCGCCTTGTTCAAAATTTGATGTCTGCCTCCCTGGATGAAAATTTGATGGCGAAACCCCAGATTGAAAATTTGGGAAATTTCCCCAATGTGGAGCAGTTGATGGTGAACTCCATTGTGGTGCATTTGGAGGTGTGTTCCATTGTTGTGCATTTGGTGGTGTGCCTGCTGTTGTGCATTTAGTGGTGTGTTCCATTGTTGTGCATTTGGTGGTGTACTCCACTGTTGTGCATTTGGTGGTATGCTCCATTGATGTGCATTTGGTGGTGTTTTTCACTGTTGTGTATTTGGTGGTGTACCCCACCATTGAAAACTGGGACCCTATAAACCCGATGAATTGTTACCCACAGAAGATGGACTACTAGATGATGCACCTCATGAATGCTGACTCCCAAATGGTTTGTTAGAGCCCAATTGTTTTGGCACATCTTGGTTGTTCCGTGAAATACCAGTCATAGCTTCTAGCAGTTGTAACTTATCCTCGTCATTGCTTCAACCAATATCAATGAAATATTTTCTCCAAAAAACTAGGTCTTTCAGTGTATTAATGCATGCCCAATAAAATTTAGTGTACTTTGGAAGCTCTAGTGTAAGGAATATCGCTTCTGCTTTTTTAAATTCATCGTAATCATCTTGGTCAAAAGCACATGGGTAAAGTTGTTGCAAACTTTGTCGTTGGAACTCTCTATAGCCAGTGATGGTGTCTTGTAGGGTTGTTTCAAAGGATTTTCTTCTCCGACTTCCTCTCGAACCACTTCCAGCGCTGGTTCCCGAGCTTCTTTCATATCTGTGTATACTACTCCCACGTCTACCACTACAATTCAAACGCCTGCCACGTTGTTCTCCTCTTCCAACAGGATTTCGAGCTGTATCACGGGTGAATTCATTCGAAGGATGTGTATCATCATCAAGGTTAACACGATACACTTTTTCATCTTGATTGTTATCAGGCACATGAGTTTGAGGCATGTCATAACCATCAACGTCTGAGAAACCATGAATGCCATCATTAACCCGTCCCTCATTAAATATCTATTCTCTTCTTTGTCGTGATGATTGTTGAGGTTGCGAATAAACATCGTGTAATACAAGACAATGTTCTATCACAGCCCAATATTTTGGCGGCTGTCGGTTTAACGATCTTTTAATCGTAACCATTTTTAAATTAAAATTAAATATAACTATAATTAATTATATATGATTAACTTGACATAAAAAATTATGTATAATCAATATTTATCGATTCCAAATTTTAAAATATTTAGAAAAATAAAAACAATATTAACTAAAATTTTAAAGTGAATGTGCTAAATACAATTGATTATTTTTCTAATATACGTAATACTTTAAACACATCAATTTTATAATAAAACAAATAAGATTTAAAGAAAAAGAATAAAAAGTAGATCGTGGATGCAATTTTCATGGCTATAACTAATTTTGTAAGAAAATCGTGTATTATGCTACATTTTAGCTAAACTCAAAACTTTTAATTAAATTTTAAATAATAAAAAATAGAAAAAAACATTTTTATTTTATTCTAGTACCATTCATTTTTTGATTTTAGTACCATTCAAATAAATAGTGATGCATGATCATGACTTTTAAAACATATTAAAGAATTTAAACAATAATTTTTAATAATAAGTCTTCATTTATTTCTTTACTATTTTTTTTATAAAAATTACATAATTTTATTATTATAACCGTATTATTAATCGTTTCATAATCATCAAATACTCGTAACCGTATCTAACCATAACCGTATTAACCATAACCATATTTAACTTTAACCATTTTAACCGTATATTAAATGGTTAAGGTTAAGGTTAAAATAAATTATAACCGTAACCGGTGGTTAAAAAACCATAACCATGATAACCGTAACCGTGGTCATGCCTACGTGATTTACATTGAATATTTTGTAAATAAATAATCGAATTATATATATATATATATATATATATATATATATATCCATAATAATTAAATCATAAAACAAATATCGAATATATCCGTTAAAAATAAAATCCACTTAAAGACAACATTAAAATACGATGTAATAAAAACTCAACTTTTATTCTAGCGCATAGTTAGCTCGAATTATATATATCCATAATAATTAAATCATAAAACAAATATCGAATATATCCGTTAAAAATAAAATCCACTTAAAGACAATATTAAAATACGATGTAATAAAAACTCAACTTTCATTCTGGTGCATAGTTACATCTCAAATAATATAATAGACTAGATAAAGGACCCGCATATATGCGGATTTGTAATCTAATATTTTATAACCTGTAAAAAAAGTTAATCAATTAAAAGTAGAAATCAAAATTAAATCACCCGTAAAAATAAATAAAATAAAATTGAGAACGCTGATGCAAAATCCTTAATTCAGAAGTCTGACATTTATTTATTTACTTTGATTATTTTATTATTTGATTTTCAATTAAATTTTATCACATACTTTCAAATTATTAGTTTTTATATTCTATTTAAATTAATATTATTTTTTAATCCATTTTTAAAATCTTGATGAATTTATTCTCATGTTTTAGTTGAATTATTTTGACTCTTTTAATATTTTATAAACCGCACAAAAATGAAAAACAAAATCATATCATCCGTAAAAATAAATAAAATAAGATTGAAAACATCAATGTAAAATTACTCATAAAAAAGCCTACAAATTATTTATTGATTTTGATTCTCCTACTTTTTTTTATATTAACTGAATTTTCAATTATTTTTTTTCACATATTTCTAAATTATTAGTTTTTCTTATTTCTATTTAAATTATGTTTACTTTTTATTATGTAACTACTCATATATCTTTTTTTTAACTCTTGACAAATCGATTTACTTATTTTTATTTGAATTAGACTTACTTACATTTTTTAATCATATTTGAATTTTATTTTTTTCACTTATGAATCAAGTATTATATTTCTTCCAATGAAAAATGAATTATATATGTTTCATCACTTGGTTTCTTACTATTTATAATTTTCATAACATGAGAAACTTTCAAAATAATTTTCTTCTCTTACATCAATTTTACAATATTTAGGATGTCAATATAGTGGTGAGTCTTTAAAAAAACCACAATACAATGTACATTTTTTAGTCTGATTTCAAAATTGTTTAAATAAAGGTGAAATATTATAATCCTTAAAGATTTGGGTATGTAAACATAATTCTATTCAAAAGATTTTTACACGTGTATTTAATATTCTGATGAGAAAACGTATTTGATTTTTTTTTTTCATATCTATTTCTATTTAAAATCAAAATATATGTAAGCGTGTATATATATAGCTTATTTATTCTTTTTTATGAATTACTAAAATAAGCTAATTGGAAAATGTTGAGATATGTTGTTTTTATCGAATAAGAGAGTAATCGAAGGTTTTTTATAATAAAAAGCTGAAATAAAATTTGTGGAAGAGATTATTCAAGTTTGAAATTTTTTGGTGAGAAGATTGAGATAGCACAAAAACTTGTTATATAAAGGCAAAATATTATAATCTTTGAAGATTTGGGTATGTAAACCTAAGTCTATTTGAACTCAAAACATTTTTACACACATATTAATTAATATTCTAATGAGAAAATTTTAAAACCTAATTCATCTTAATAAACGTAAAGGAGAAGAGAAAAAGAAAGAATGGTTGTACGAAAAAAACAAAATCGAGACATATAATAAAATCAATATTTAAAGGAATAGATCATGCTTATCAACTAATTATTTTAATAAATTATTTATTAGAAACTAATTTTTTTTTTATATGTTGATTTTTATAATCTACTTGATAAATACAAATATATAAGTTTAAAAAGAAATATGATTTGTATGACACATGTCAAAATCTAATTGGAAAAAATTTACATGTGTCAAAATCCGATCGACCGGCTGACACGTGTCACGATCATGTTAATTACGAAGTTTGACGCATCAAGCTTTATATAATAAGATCCCCTTTAAATATCAAGCTAAGAGCAAAAAAACACCACTAATGGCGACAAATAATGGCGACAATTATTACGACAACGTATCACAAAAATCCAAACCGAAAAATATGAAGTGGGGATAAACCTTTCCGAGGTAGCCTATACTTTATTGCAACTTGTTGAATGGCAATTTTTTCTGTTTTTGGCAAATTTATTATTAGGATGAAGAAAAATGTTGGTGAGAGGTTTATCTCGCCGGTTAGGTTTAAACATAGATGGCAACACATATTTTGTATAGAAGAATTTTGGTAAATACTCTAAAATTTATTGCAAATTTGAAAACTACATTTAATCTTATAGAAATTTGAAAACTATACATTTTATTGTATAAAAGTATGTAAATACCCTATACATATTTAACTCATTATTATATATAAAAAAATTAATTGAAATAATTTAAAACTATTAAATTTAAATTCAATATTATGTTTAAACTAATTAATTTCAGTTCTAAATTTTAATTTCGTATTTAAATATTTTTTTAAATATATTGTTAATTAATCATTATCAAAAAAATATAAAATTTTGATTAAATAAAAAAATTCAGTAACGTTGACTTATTTTAAAACAATTGGCTTATATTTTGTTTGGTTGGTTTTTTGTACTTTGTCGGCATATTGAAAGCATTGGCTTATTTTATTATTTTCATCGACTTAATTTATCTTTCGCCGATTTATTTTAAAAAGTCGACTTATCTTTTTGTTGATTGATTTTTTACTTTGTCGACTTATTTAAACTATTGACTTATTTTTTATATTCATCGACTTAATTTTTGTTCCGCCTAGTTATTTTAAACAGTCGACTTATATTTTGGTTGGTTGATTTTTCACTTTGTCGATTTATTTAAACTATTGACTTATTTTTTATGTTCGTCGACTTAATATTTTTTTTATCGACTTTTTTAAAACTGTCGACTTATAGTTTTCTTGATTGATTTTTTATATTGTCGACTAATTTAAACCATTGACTTATTTTTTTATGTTAGTCTACTTAATTTTTTTATTCGCCGACTTATTTTCAAATAGTCGACTTATTTTTTTGTTAGTTGATTTTTGCATTGTCGACTTATTTAATTCATTGATTTAATTTGTTAGATTTAATGTTTTTTGTCGATTTATTTTAGACTGCCGACTTATATTTTTATTGGTTGATTTTTTACTTTGTCGAATTGTTTAAACCATTGACTTAATTTTTTTATGTTCATCGACTTAACAAATTATTATCTAAATTATTTAAAATTTAAATTAATTTTATAATGTTATTAATTTTAAATGATTAAATGTAAATTCGTAATTATATATAAAAAAAATAATTCTGAATTAATTTAAAATTAATTTAAAATTTATTATATTTTAAATTAATCATTATCTAATATTTTACAAAGTCTAAAAAATTAAAATATTTTAAATTAATCATTATCTAATATTTTAAATTAATTATTATTTTATGAGTTTTAAATTTAAAAAAAAATACAAGATTACTTATTAATTTAAAAACTATTAACTATCATTTAAAAAAAATCAAATAATAAAAAAAAAAAATTCTGAATTGACTAAGGACAAAAATGTCATTTTAACAACAAAAAAATATATCTCAAATTCTTAGAAAATTTAGTATAGATTTCAAATGACTAATCAAATTTAGGATATACAATCTAATTTTCTCTTTTGTATATTATACATATATATATATATATATATATATTTTGTATTGGTTCTATGGATTATATGTATAGAAAAGGGTAGATCTCGAAGATCAAACCATTAAATGCCGCCGCCTCGTACAATTTTTCTGTGACTTATGAACTACACGATAACATCAACAATGACCTATAATATCTTATGTAATATTTACAAGACTTAGATGATCTTGCTATTAGGCTACAAAATCAATACATGAGAGAGAGATGGAGGGGTAAAACATAATGAACCACACCATCTGCTACAAGAGAGATAGTTTTCGGAAGTATTTGGTTACTTACCTAATTTGTATTCTTCTTCTATTTCTCCTGCTCAACACAGTTTAGGACTTCACGGCTAAATGCATGTTGAACAGATGTAAAGTTTCTCTTAGACATTTTCGTCGAACAATTGGTTGGCTAATAATAAGACGAGAAACAAAAGGAACAAGAGACTTCTTCTCTTTAAGGTACATTCGATGTTATCTTTTAATCTAATGAACAACTTAGTTTAAGTAATGAGTGATCGAAATACTTCACAAGAACATGTTGAAATAGGAAGTTTATTTTGGTACCAAGAGATTTCGTTTTATTTAGGTACAATCGATACTGCAAATCTCACGAAGAACTTATTTTAACTGATCAATGATCTAAATACTTTATAGGAACAAGTAGAAGCTCATTTTTCTTGTTCACAGAGAGTCCAGGAGCTTCTTCCATGTCGACCAACATGCCTTCTGGTAACTTCCAGTCAAAATGATACAACAGATTAGCCAGACCAAACTCCGCCATTGATGTCCCCATGTACATTCCAGGACATATTCTTCGACCACTCCCAAACGGTAACAGCTCAAAGTTGTGTCCTTTTGCATCAATATTAGTATCCATAAACCTCTCTGGAAGAAACTCCTCTGGGTCTTTCCAAGTATCGGGATCACGCCCAATAGCCCAGACATTCACATGAAGTCGTGTCTTGGGTTGTATCGTGTAGCCGTTGATCTCAAATTCTGACATTCCTTCTCTTGGGATCAGAAGAGGCGCTGGAGGATGTAGCCGCCATGTTTCTTTGGTTACCATTTTCAGGTACTCGAGGTGATTTGTGTCTTTGAAGCTGATAAGTTCTCTGTTCACAAATTTGTTTCGGATTTCTGATTGAACTTTCCTCATCACTCGCGGGTTCCTCGCAAGTTCTGCCATTGTCCATAACATGGTTATTGCGGTACTATCGATTCCTCCTAGAAGAACGTTCTGTTACAAGAACAAACAATAATGTCAGGTATTGTTTCAGTTTTTCTTACAATTGGATTGCAAATGTTTGGTTAGTTACCATTAAGATTGCTTTGATATGGTTTCTTGTGAGCTTGCCATATCCAAGAACAGCTTCTTCTTTCTCTAACCTCAAGAGCAAGTCTACGAAATCTGCACTTCCTTCTTCTTTCTCCTGTTTATTATGCAGATCAATCATTTGTTCATAAAACGCATCGCGATCTCTCACGCTTCTCTCTCTCCGCCCTTTTAAACCCGTGAGCCAGTCGATGATCCATCCGACATACGGAATAAAATCTGAGGCAGAAAAGCTTCCTAACATCTCGAGTGCCTCACGGACTAACTTGTTGAATCTGTCATTGCTAAGCACAGTTCCCTCAAAACGCACACCAAATGCTGCTTTGCATATTACACTTACAGTTAAAGCAAGAAACGTCTTGTTCAAGTTAACCAAAGTTTTCTGAGAAGCTGATTCCGCGATTGAATCGATCAGCTTCTTGACCTCCTCGTCCTTGATGGGTTGAATCGAGTGAACTTGTTTAGTGCTGAAGAGTTCTTGAACAGCGAGCTTCCTTACTTCTTTCCAGTAATCATCAAAAGGAGAGAAAGCAATGTCCAAATAGTTGTAAGAGAGCTCTCTTGGCCCTGAGGTTATCAAGATTCATGGGTTTTGTTCAATACTATGAACAGAGGACTAAAAAACAAGACTTTAGTGTTTACCTGCTGAGCTTGGACGGCTACAACAATGGAGGTCATGGATTTTCAGAGCTTGTTTTGCTGTTTCAGAGGAAGAAACTACGACTGTTGGGACTGTTCCAAGCTTCAAAAGCATCACAGGACCATACTTTTTGGACAGTCTCCATAGAGATTGATGTGGTAATTCTCCGAGCTGGTGCATGTTTCCGATGATCGGAAAGCGAGGAAGGGACGGTGGTTTCCGTTGATGTTGCTGCCACCGCTTCTTCTGATTCAAGGTGGCGCAGAAAAGCAGACAAATGGGGAAGAGAAGTGAGAGAAGCCAAATGTTAGCCATTTGTTATTTATGATTGATGAAACAAAAGCTCATGTCGTGATGCTTATATACACATCTTTCGGTAATTAATTCAACTCGATTGTTAATAGAAATGAATATCTGTACGACACTTATGCTGGTTATGGCCAGGGCCGGCTTACTTGAGGGACACGGGGTGCGACGGCCCATAGCTTCCCTGTCCCAATAATTAATGGGTCCATTTTTTTTTTTTTGATATACAGCAAAATCTTTATAAATTAATATTTGGTAAATTAATAATAAACAAGATAAAATAATAAATTTTGCCGATCTCGAATCGGGCCAATGTAAAAATTAACTAAATTCTATAAAATAATAAAATAATATTTTTTTAGAAATCTCTATGTAAATATATGGTCCCAATAATATTATAAATTAATAATATATAAATTTATGCATATATAACTAATATAATATACTAAAATATATTTCGGTATTGTTTGTTTCTACTTAAAATTGAAATCTCCTTGGAACTCATCTCTAATTTTACTTATTTTATCAAAAACTCTCAGTATTGTTTTCACGATATGTATGCAAAACTTTTGAAACATTCTAGACACGATAATTGATTGTTTAGCATAACTCTTTCCAAATATATTATAGTATACATCGTTTTTTAATCATCAAAATTAGGGATAATAGCCAAAAAAATTTCTAAATTTTGAACTTATAAACATTTATCATCTTTATCTGGATAGTTTAGTATTCTATTATGTGGGAGTATAAATCCACGCCAATTGAATTCGTTATGTCTTTTAGCGAGATCTGAAACTTCTGAGTAAAAACCACCGAAAAACACAAACAGAGATCCAAAGTTCGTGTTTTATTAAGCTGCTTAGAAAGCTTTTTGTGTCAGAGCAAAAGTACAGAGTTTTGCTAGGTAAATTACGGATCCCCTTTTCAGAGGGTATACATCGGTATATATACATGTTTAAGTCGGTTAAGTTAATGTCTAAAGAGATCAGGAAGGTTTCCTAATTCTTCGGGATTTCCTTTTAGCAAAGCATGTCATCGTCATGGGCTTCGATTCATGGGCTATCTTTGTCATCTCTTTCGTGTGCTTGAACTTGTGGGCTCGTTGTCTCGGCCCATTCTCTAACCATGGTTCACGGCTCGGGTGACGCCACGGTTCACAGCTCGGGTGACGCCATGGCTCACGGCTCGGGTGACGCCATGGTTCACGGCTCGGGTGATGCCATGGTTCACGGCTCGGGTGACGCCATGGTTCACGGTTCGGGTGACGCCATGGCTCACGGCTCGGGTGACGCCATGGCTCACGGCTCGGTTGACACCATGGCTCACGGCTCGGATGACGCCATGGTTCACGGCTCGGGTGACGCCATGGTTCACGGTTCGGGTGACGCCATGGCTCACGGCTCGGGTGACACCACGGTTGATGGTTCGGGTGACGTACTATGGTTCACGGTTCGGGTGACGCCATGGCTCACGGCTCGGGTGACACCACGGTTGATGGTTCGGGTGACGTACTATGGGTCGTGACCCCCGATCCGTCTGTCGTGCCATGGATCGGGGGATACGTCCCAACTTCTTTGCCGTGGGTCGTGACCCCCGATCCGTTCGTCGTGCCATGGATCGGGATACACGACCCAGTTCCTTCACCGTGGGTCGTGACCCCCGATCTGTCTGTCGTGTCATGGATCGTGGTACACGACCCAACCTACCTCGTCACGGTTCGGGATTCCTAGTCCAACTCCTTTGTTCACGGCTCGGGGTACCCGATCCAACTTCATGGTTAGGGATCCCGATCCAACTTCTCACGGTTAGGGATCCCGATCCCACTCACAGCTCGGGGTACCCGATCCAACCTCTTGGTTAGGGGTCCCGATCTAACTTCTCACGGTTAGGGATCCCGAACCCACTCACAGCTCGGGGTACCCAATCCAACTTCATGGTTAGGGATCCCAATCCAACTTCTCGCGGTTAGGGATCCCGATCCCACTCACAGCTCGGGGTACCCGATCCAACTTCATGGTTAGGGATCTAGCTGCTAGCACCTTTTCATACTTAGTCATTTTCAATCGTTGATTCTCAAGGGGTGAAATCTGACCCCAACAGTTAGTCCCCCAGCTTGGCAGTATCAGTAATGTTAGTGCCGAGCTGTAAGTGGTCGAGTGAGATCAACGATTCTCGTGGTCGTCCCGAACTGTCCTTTTTGATGACGATCCCGAACCATTCCTTTGTAGTATTGCTGGTTCAGTTCCTAGGCAAACTCAGTTCGGGATTCTGTTGCCTTGATACCTTTATCGGGGAGTGCAAACGTTTTTGCTGGTTCCCGAGGCGAATGACGTCACCATTTGCCTATATAATCCGTGATACTTCTCATTTGTTCTTCACTTCATTTCTCCGAAAATTTCTTCAAAGCAGGTAACTTCTCTCTTCTTTCTCTCTCTAATTTTTTTTTGCTTAAGTTTTCAGCCGAAACTCCGTTGCTCTTCCTTCGCCGCCGATCCGCTTGAATTTCCCGATCCATCTTCAACTAACTCCGTCGCCGTCTTCAAGTTTTCCGGCAGTTTGTTTTGAAGATCTGGATTGACTTGCTGTTCTTAAAAGATCTTCAACTTGTTCTTCCACGCTGAAAGCCCCGATCCGTCCTTTGAATCTTAGAAACCCTAGATTCTCTTTCGCGAGCTGTTAGGGATCCCGATCTGTTCATATTTTCTAAGGACCCCGATCCATCTTCGAATTCAACGGAATGTCTCATTCATCTGTTTCTGCATCTCCTGATCCGTATACCCGCTTGTTCGGCATTTCGGGGCAGTCTTCGCTTCCTGAACTATCCTTCTCTCCCGATCCGTTTCTCATCCGAAGCTGTGGTCGGGAAGATTCTTCTGGCGCACACGTTTCAGAAAACCTGGATGATCCAAGTGATTCGGGGGTTGGACCTTCCCTTCTTGGCAGAAAAATGGT